>CAUYQV010091418.1:0-33160 GCA_963574575.1 Galagoides demidoff | reverse complement strand
CCTGTGGTCCCAGCTACTTGGGAGGTGGAGGCAGGAGACTCGCTTGAGCCCAGGAGTTGGAGGTTGCTATGAGCTGTGATGCCATGGCACTCTACCCAGGGGGATAGCTTGAGGTTCTGTCTCAAAAAAAAAAAAAAAAAGCCGAAAAGTTTGTGGTTGCCGTGAGCTATGATGCCATGGCACTGTAGCCTGGGGCAACAGAATGAGACTCTGTCCCCTCTCCCCCTCAAATCATCAGGTTTTATTATTATTTAAGATTTTGTACTATTTGTGGGGAGTTGTTATTCACAGTTTCACTTCCTGAAGTGAAGTGAAGCTAAACTACTTTGTTCTGAGTTTTCTAGTGACACACATATTCACTCCGCTTATTTTACCGTAGTGATCTACATATACCTCCAAAATAACAAATTAATAAACTTTTACTACTCTTTATAAAGGTGATTATATAAATGGGCCTGATGAAAATGTTGCTGTTCATTTCTTTTATAAACATAGGTCTCTATAAGGTGCTTGTTACTAGATTATTATTACAGATACTATTTGCACATTACTTACACATTTGTTACAGTAGTTCCCATGTGTATCACACACACCTGTAGAAGAGTCAGTGGTGTCACTAAAGTGATTTTTCAGGACTTGTACTTATGTGTTTCCCTAAATATCTATAGGACAAAATATCTCCAATAGGGTAGAGCCATGGCATCTTGGAGAATGCCTTTTCTCCCATTTTAGCCCTTGGAGATTAGTGATATAGTGTCTTGAATGGCATGGAGATTTATTAAATTAATTTCATTTGTATTAAACTTTGTAGTTTCCCAGAGAAAAAAAGGAAAAAACACATTTGATGGTTATGGGAAAGGTATACTTCATTTAGTATTGAATTAAGACAGAAAAGTACAGTTTCTCATAAAATACCCATTAGCCAGGGTGACACCTGTGGCTCAGTGAATAGGGCGCCAGCCCCATATACCAAGGGTGGGGGTTTGAACCCTGCCCCAGCCAAACTGCAACAGGAAAAAAAAATAGCTGGGTGTTGTGGCAGGCGCCTATAATCCTAGCTACTCAGGAGGCTTAGATGAGAGAATCACCTAAACCCAAGAGCTGGAGGTTGCTGTGAGCTGTGACGCTATAGCACTCTACTGAGAGCAACAAATTGAGACTCTGTCTCTAAAAACAAAAACACCCATAAGCCTCCTGCTTGAAGCCCCTGGCATTTTGCTGAGGGCAAAGATCGTCTTTGGTGACCTGTGTACCCTGTGGCCCACCCTCTTCTGCAATACTGGTGAAATGTTTTAGCTACTTAAAATTGTACCTACTAAATTTGTTCTGAGGCTCAGAGAGGCAGTTGGAAAGGCAAAAGAAATTAATGTTATGTGGGACAGTCACCTATAAAAATACCCACAGCAGAAGAAAGAATATTTTGAATAAACAGTGGGTTCATTAGAATATACACAGTGATATATAAATACAATGTTCAAAAACCCAGGGATTTCATGTGCATACATCTCTTTCTTCATTTCTTCCTAATCCAATCAGAAAAGTTTTCATTTACTTTACTTTTTAGTTGAGTTTAAACTTGCTACTGTGTACGTTATATTTTAAAACCTTAGTGATTGAATAAACCACTGAGGTGTTAGAAAGGGGAAAACTGAGGCACAGAAGCCTGAGAAGTGTGACAGCTGAGTTAGGGTGGCAGTTGTCCATTTCCCTGAGGTAAGTAGGAGGGTGATGACTGGCCAGTTCCCTCCCTCAGAGAAAGGAAAGCATGCATGAGAACAGATTATATTTGGAGAAGAGACCTTAGAGCAGGCTGGACACTTACAATTTCCTTGAGTGCAGGATCAGGGGCTGCCTGAAAGGTGCCGTGGGTCTCATGGTGTGTGCCCATTTGATAGGAGTGGGCACCCAACTGTGAGGTTTGATGAAAGGTGGAATGTATCTTAACTTCAGTGGCACTATGGGGTTGGCAGTCTAATTGGTGAGGCGAGATGGAGGAAACACTGCTGGAAACCTCTAGGTGTGCAGAGGCACTGGCTTCAGGTGAGTTGTGCTCTGCTCCTCCAGATCCTCTTCCACACTGTTAGGTGGAGCCCACTCACATGACCTCCTCATTCTAGCTCTCACCTTAGAACCCTTTTGTAGGAAGGGTTTACTTTAAACTCTTCCCTGTGGCCCAGAAAAACCTTGTGACTGGCCACTGGTTCCTTTCTTTTTTTTTTCTTTTTCTTGAGAGCTGTTACACTCCTACATGGATGTCTTGAGCTCTCCTCCCCATACCTCCCTTTCCTGGCCAACTCCAGCTCTTCTTCAAACACCTTAAGTGTCAGTGTAAACCCCACCTCCTCCAGGAAACCTTCCCTTAACCACCCCTACCCTCAGTCCTTCCCTAGCCCTTCATGTGGACCACCTTGGTGAAAACAGTATATGCCACTCAGGGCCGCCTCCTTCCTTATTTGATTATCCAGTAGCCCCTAAAATTCCAATGATGGTAGGAATGCAGAGTGATGATGGCTGGGCTGTGGCTGATGGGAACACAGGTGAGGGGGGATTAGGAGAGTGGCATTTAAAAGTATATCTGCTTTTGCTGTCACAATAAGAGTTGTCTTAATATTTTCCTTCCCAGAGATTTTATATATATATATTTCAGTTAAAAAGACAGCCACTCTCTGAGCCCCTGCTCTGGGCTCCTATTGCCAGAACTAGATAGGAAGGTGTTTCTCGCATCAGGGGTCTGCCTAAGCAGAGCGTATGGGGCTGGAAATACAACAAGCAGGGCTCCATTCATGCAGCCCTCATTCAGGCTGCACAGCTCTACCAGGCTATCTCACTGGACAGAGTTTATGTGCCAAGGTCCCTGTGACCTGAGGGTAAGAAGTAACATCAGTGACATGATGAAGCCCTAAGGTGTAAGTGTAAGAAGCTGCTGGGATGATGCTCTCTGAAAACAAATCTTTTGATCAGGGTTTATTTATAAAGATTGCAAAAACTATACCATTCATCTCAGAGTTCTTTTTTTCCTAATAAAATTCCACACCTGCATTTAAGATTTTTATAGAAACTGCAATGACTGAGGGTATGCTCTTTAAGAATGAAATTTTGGGGGGAAAAATGAAATTTTGTTTGCTGCACTTTATAGAGAAAGCTTGATTGGGATCTTTGTTCTGCTTTTAAACTGGGCCATTTATACAAATGAAAGGCCTATTTTAAAAATAGTGTGTTTTCCCTTGCTGTATGGGAACTCCTGTCTTTGGTTGAGCCTCTGTTGTGTACTCTGTGTGTGTGTCCTTGCTAGGCTGAGGCAGCTGCCTGCCAGTGCAGATGCCCTTTTCTGAGGCTTTGCAGCTCAGGACTGGCTATAGCAGTGATAAGAAGTTTTTCCACAGCTGTCCTGTGACTCCTGGTTCACTCTTGGGTTTCTCAAACCTTTGTTGAGTAAGTTTTCATTAACTTGCCTCTTGTACTCATTGGCATCCACATTAGTTTATAATGCTAGTAGGTAGCTGATAGGAAAGGATTCGGATGTTCATTAAAAATACATTGTGGGGTAGCACCTGTGGCTTAAGGAGTAGGGAGCCAGCCCCATATACCGGAGGTGGTGGGTTCAAACATGGCCCAGCCAAAAAAAAAAAATACATTGTGGTTTTAGATGTTCATTAATGTCCGTACCATCTCCTAAAAACAAACTTTGTGAACTAATCAAATATTCCTTTGTCCAGCATGTACTTGTTTAAAATAATCAGTGAAAAAGAGATGTTATTTAAAGAAATAATCCTTACTCTTTTTTTTGGCCAGGGCCAGGTTTGAACCCACCACCTCTGGTATATGGGGCCAGCATCCTACTCCTTTGAGCCACAGGTGCTGCCCCTAATCCTTACTTTTTAAATGTTGGCTAATATCAGATTTCTTAGAAAGAACAGGAAGAGTAACGTTGTGCTTTTACTCCCCTAAAAGTAGCCCAAACCTGCCATGTTTATTCTTTCATGGTTAGTAACAGCCAAGCAAAGGTGCTGAAACCTAAAGGTTTAAAAATAGACCCAAAAGGAGAAGTGAATTCAGTGGGCCCCTGGGGCTCTACCCTTGAGTACCCGGTGAGGCCTTAGCTTCAGAGGGACTCAACCATTCCCTGGCTGTACTGAACAGTAAGCTCTCTAGCCTTCACTAGCTTTATTTCAAAATACATATTCTTTTTAAAAGTGAAAACCATCTGGGCATAGTGGCTCATGCCTGTAATCTCAGCAATTTGGAAAGCTGAGATGGGAAGATGTTGTGGGGCCAGGAGTTCAAGACCAGCCTGGTAATCCTAGCATTCTGGGAGGCTGAGGAGGGTGAATTGCCTGAGCTCAGGAGTTTGAGACTAGCCTGAGCCTGAGTGAGACTCCATCTCTAAAAATAGCCAGGCATTTGTGGCAGACGCCTATAGTCCTAGCTACTAGGGAGGCTGAGGCAAGAGAATCTCTTGAGCCCAAGAGTTTGAGGCTGCTATGAGCTAGGGCAACAAAGTGAGAGTCTGTCTTAAAAAAAAAAAAAAAAAGACCATTCTGGGCAACATAGTGAGATCTGTCTCTATAAAATATAGAAAAATTAGCCCAATATGGTGACATATTCTCATTAGCCCAGCTATTTGGGAGCCTGAGGTAAGAGGATTACTTGAGCCTAGGAGTTCAAGGCTATAGTAAGCTGTGATGGACCCTGTGAATAGCCACTGCATTCTCGCCTGACTGGGCCACCATGGCTAGAACATGATTCTCATCCCTCCATAAATATAAATGGTATGTTTCTGGAAAAAGACTTTCTAAATGACTTAAATTAAGATAGAACAGAGTCAGGCCTGCTGTTGGCAGCCACACATAACATCTGATAGCAGTGCTTCTGCTTCCCTCACTGGGCAAAAGGGGTTACAGAGCTGGCAGCCTTAGCATGGAGCAGGTAGAGGAGGAACCCCACTCCTATGGGCATCTGGTCCCTTGGTTTCACCCAGGGCCTGCGGACCCATCTTGAGGCCCTTTCCTTGTGCAAAGCTGGTCGGTCAGGTCAGGTCTCTGAGTTGCTGGGAGCTCTTCTCCCAGGACCCTGGTACAGTCTTAGAACACCCTTTGCAGCCACAGAGATAGGGCTGCACTTCCACCGGGGACCAGGCAGTAGGTTAAGAGGCCCTCAGATGTTCAAAGGGACAATAGGCCACAAGGGTGTAACTCCAGCATCCTAAACCTGGGATCCTTTGGGTCCTGCACTGAGGGGGTGAGCTCTCTCTACCTTCCCTTCTGCTGGGAAGCAGGGACTCTCAGTACCTGTAGCCTTTGAGGTATATGAGGGCATTGGACAAGATGTGAGGGAGCCTGGTGAGCATACAGAGGCACTGCTGGCCTGGGTGGAGAGACACGGGAGTGGGAGGTGAGGTCAGATCCAGATGTCTAACAGGAGAGCCATGGGATTTATGGGCACCCAATGCATGTGCAGGAAGCAAGCCACCACTGGGCTACTTTTAGGTAAACACCAGGCAGGAGCTATTGCCTGCCCTGAGCCCACATCTCAGGTATTGGATCTGGTCATCTAAGTGCTTGACAGCCACCATCTCTCTTTCCTGATGGTTCTCTCTTGGTAAAGCAAACCAGACATAGTGGGAAATTATTCTGTTGTTTTCTGTAAGAATGCATCATCCTCCATCTGGCTTCAGGTCACCTTGTGTGTTTCCTGCAGAGCATAAGCTTGTCCCCAGGGAGCTCCTGGGAGCAGTGCCGACTCAGGTTGCTTCACTTGGCGGTGAAGCTGCTGGTGGGCAGCGTCTCTGAGGGACCCCTGTGGCTGTTGTGTTCCTGGGCCAGTCTGAATTTGATGGGAAGAAGGTGGCTCAGCATTTTCAGATTCCTAACTAGTTGTTACTCTTTTAACACCTTTGGTTTGGAAGCGAGTAATAGATAGCCAAGCAGAGAAACTCAAAGAGCTCGACAAAGAGATCCGTCCCTTCCGGCAGAACTGGGAGGAAGCAGACAGCATGAAAAGCAGTGTGGAATCCCTTCAGAACCGTGTGACAGAGCTGGAAAGCGTGGACAAGAGTGCTGGGCAGGTGGCTCGGAACACAGGTGAGATGGGGGCAGGAGTGGAGATGGGCATCCTGGGCGAGTGCCTTGACATGAATCCACTGGGCAAACACTGCCTTAGAACAGCTCATTCCAGTTGCAGGTAACATGTGCTGTAGTATGATGACTTACCTTCAGTGATTCCCTAGCACTCAGTTAAGCTTGTTCCCTGTGTGGGAGGCCCAGCAGTAGAGTGTAGGGCAGGTGTAGCTGCAGGAGGCTGCAGAGCCCTCCCCGAGAGAGACCAGGGCCACCAATGGAGACAGGCACAGAGGGAGGCCAGAGCCCCCTGATCATGTACTCCAGGCCATACTCTTAAGGTCCCCAGGAATAGGAGCTGGCAGGGATTAGGGATTGGTGCACAGCCTGAGCTCATTCAGCCAGCATATCTAGAAGCAGATGTATGCCTGTAGCTCTGGGGACTGAAAGAATATTGTGAATATTTGCATGGAAAGGGTTAATGGTGGAAGGGAACGAGGATTATTGCAGTGTATTGGGGTTGGATTAGCCAGCAGAAGATACAGATTGGAGTAGATGGGAGCAGCTTAGGCTCAGGGAACCCAGATAACTCCCTGGCATGGAGATTGGAGAGCAGGGAACATGAGCAAGAGGGCAGCTCTTGCCTTTGCCGCTAGGGGCTCCCACCCAAGGTGGGCTTCGCTCTCTCATCAACCCTGCAGTGAGATACCCTGTAACACATAGCCCCAGGGCCACACCCCAGGGCATCCCATCTTAGCAGGCTGTGGCCTGACAATTCCTCCAGCCAGATGGTGTTGAGAACATGGGTATTGGGTAGACTTGGAGCAGGAACCTGGGCCCTCCTATGGAAGGAGGGATGTTTCAGGGCATCTTTATGGTGGTCTGCTACTCTCACCCCAAGTAGCCACAATGATTTTATATTATTTAATTCAAATACTGGTGTGAGCTAGGTACAGTGGCTCATGCCTATATTCCCAGCTGCTCAGGAGGGTGAGGCAGGAGGATCTCTTGAGCCCAGAAGTTTGAGGCCAGCCTGCACAACATGTTGAGACCCTGGCTCTAAAACATTAAAAAAAAAAAAAAAAGTTGGTGTGGATTTGCTTTTCTAACCTTTCTGACATTCACATGTCTCATTGGCCAAATTTCTCCTCGCCTGTGGTAGGCTTGCTGGAGTCCCAGCTTAGTCGGCATGACCAGATGCTGAGTGTCCACGACATCCGCCTGGCTGACATGGACCTGCGGTTCCAGGTCCTTGAGACCGCCAGCTACAATGGCGTGCTGATTTGGAAGATCCGAGATTACAAGCGGCGGAAGCAGGAGGCCGTCATGGGGAAGACCCTGTCCCTTTACAGCCAGCCATTCTACACAGGCTACTTTGGCTATAAGATGTGTGCCAGGGTCTACCTGAATGGGGATGGGATGGGGAAAGGGACACACTTGTCGCTGTTTTTTGTCATTATGCGTGGAGAGTATGATGCTTTGCTTCCTTGGCCATTTAAGCAGAAAGTGACGCTCATGTTGATGGATCAGGGGTCCTCTCGGCGTCATTTGGGAGATGCATTCAAGCCTGACCCCAATAGCAGCAGCTTCAAGAAGCCTACTGGAGAGATGAATATTGCCTCCGGCTGCCCAGTCTTTGTGGCCCAAACTGTTCTAGAAAATGGGACATATATTAAAGATGATACAATTTTTATTAAAGTCATAGTGGATACTTCGGATCTGCCAGATCCCTGACAAGTAACTGGGGAGGTGAATTTAGCAGAAGGTAACTCCTTTGGGGGGTTTGAACCAGTCTGTCTTCACTGAGGTCCTCAAGCTCTGAAAAGGACCTTGTGGAACGGAGAAGCGGCAGAAAGTGGACGCACGGCCGGCAGGAGGAGCCACACAGAACACACACCTGACATGTTTTGTATAGACTAGTAACACTTCACTCTGAAGAATTATTTATCCTTCAACAAGATAAATACTGCTGTCAGAGAAGGTTTTCATTTTCATTTTTAAAGATCTAGTTAATTAAGGTGGAAAACATATATGCTAAACAAAAGAAATATGATTTTTCTTCCTGAAACTTGAACACCAAAAAAAGAAAACACACGTGGGGATAGCTGGACATGTCAGCATGTTAAGTAAAGGAGAATTTATGAAATAATAATGCAATTCTGATATATTCATTCTAAAATTCAAGAGTGCAATCTTGTTTCAAATATAGTATATTGTCTATTTTTAAGGCCTCATCTGGTCTCTGTTTTAACAATTTGTTTGTCAGAAGACCCTGAAGTAACCTAGGTCTTTTTTTTAAAGTCTCTAAATTCAGAATCATTTTTTAATTTAAAGTTCTATAAATAATTGTTACTGCAAACATTTTATTTTAAAACGTTGATAGACTGATATTTCTTGGAAGAAAATGTAAAATATCAAACACTGGTTATCACTTGTGATAGGAAAGAGAATATTCAATCTGTTGTTATTTCTCGTTAGAAATGTAAACCTTCAATATCTGTCGTAGTTAATGACACTACTTCAAAATTATTATGAAAGGAACATTGCTCATGGATGCTGTGCATCATTTTCAGATTTATAATTGTTTTCACCCTAAAATAGGGCATTAGTTGAACTTTGGAGTTCTGAACAAAATCCTGTAGGTTTTTAAAATTCTGCCCCATGTGTTCAGACTAGCCCTCTGTGGCTGACAACACTGGCCTTGGTCTCTGTGTCCAGTGTCCAGGGGTGGCAGGAGTCTGCGCTGAGGGCCCGGCAGGTGTGTCTGTTCATTCTGTCATCTCGCTGCATTTTGTTAATGATCTCTGAAAACAACATCTTTGCATAGAGATGGTGGCATACGGTACATGTGCCTTAGATGTGACATGCTGCTTCTCGACCCTGGGTTTTTGTTTAGCATAATTCTAGAAAGTGCTAGTTTAACCAGACTTTTCTCTCTACCACTAGATCTTTATCTCTTCAAGGCCCTCAGATAACTCTGTACCTGCTGAGGGAGGCAAGGCTCCATTGTTGCCTTCGGCGCCTCCCCTACTTAATTACCACAAATTCCAAATGTCTAGGCCCCAAAAATGAGCTGCCTGGTCCAAGCATGGCTTGGTCCTACCCTGAGGAAGGCAGGTATGGGGCAGAACCCAAGCCTGTCCTCTGTGCCCCCACCAGCCATTGGAGCCTACACATCTCGAAACAGAACCCTCTGAGCATTCTAGAAACAGCTGCTCTGGGGGTTTGCCCAGGCTGACTGATGGGCATTCCTGAACCGCCCCCCTGGCAGGAAAGGTGGCCACAGGGCTTATTGTCCCAGCCTGTGCCTGCCCAGATGGCATTCTCTCAACTCACTGTTTACTGTCTCTCAAAGGTCCAACTGTGATGAGAAGCCTAGAGCCCTGCCCTGTACCCCTTTTGCTATGCACCACACTTCATGGTGCTCTTACCACTGATGGGTGCTACACGTGACAGGTGCTTCTTAGGCAAACCAATGTGTGCGAACCACACCTGTGCCACTCGTCCAACAGCCGCACCCACAATTGATCAGCTGGGCTGCGCACTTAAGACTGCCTGCCTCTGGGCCCTCCCCTTGGCTGCATGCGGGGACAGCTTGGCTGGTGCCTGGTGGCCCACCTGTCTCTGGTGCTGCTGTCTGTCCTGGGTGCCTTCGCCCCAGTGCCTGCTGGAAGTGCCCTCCTGTTGCACACCCATCCTTGTGCTTCCTCCACAAGGGACCTCATTAGTTCCATACGCCTGCCATGCCCTTTCATGGTTAAAATGCTCATCTGCCTTTCTTTTCTCCACTCTCTTAAGATTGCTTTGGGGGAAAATTAGTGTCATTGGTCCTGCCCCCATAAAGGAATCATGTGTCCCTGCTCATAAAGGAAGGACTTCCTGCAGGAGCTCCAAAAACACTCTTCCTTCACAGTGTCCCCAGCCTTCTGAAGGCCTGTCCCCTGGGCTCTACCCTGGAGACCTGAAGAAGGGAGGACCTCCTGACAGTTCCTCCCTGGCCTCAGGTGGCTTTCTTTAGGCCAGGGATTAATAACAGGGACTTCCTTCCTATTGCTAAAAGTGTGTACAATATTCAACAAATTAATTTTCCCATCTGGATTTAAATCCTGGCCTGGGTGTGGGCCATTAGTGCTCATCTAAATGAGCACTCTTGGGAGTACCCATCATAAGTGGGACATTCCCAGTATCCCTTCCTAGACAGATGCTTCTGATGAGATAGAGTAGAGCCCTCTTGGCCTCCCACCTAGGGGGCCTGTAGGATGTAACCTGAGTAACTGGCTCTGTCCTCTGGGATGAGGCGTGGCCTGTGTCCTAAGCTTTATCTCCATATGATTTGATTATATTGGGGGCACGTACCTTCTGGTACTCAGGACTTGTTGGAAGGTGGTCTCAGACAGTGTTTCACACTGTCCTGACTGGACGTGCCTGAGTCACTCCATCCTAGGACTCCTTGCCTGGTGCTTGCCGCCTGGGCCGGCCTGGGTTTGTGGTCTCCTTGTGGCTGAGGCCCAGCTGCCCGGCAGGCCAGTGGTCAGTCCTCCCGACTTCACAGGGTCCCAGCAACAAGAGTGAAGGGTGGGCACATGCTTTGAATTTGCTTCCCACTTACCAAAAGTGACAAAATTTCCAAGCAGGACAGAAGTGTTAAATACTTCAAAGAAATCAACACTGAATTCTTTGTACATAAATTAAGCCAGTCTGCTACACTGTCACCTTCTTAACAGAAATGAAAACAATCTCCTGTTTATATTTGCCTCAAGCAGTTTCTCTTGAACCCTGTGGCTCTGGCTGCTCCTTGCTGTTGGGACACTGGTGTGGAGTTGGCCACTGATGGCTGCAGTGGTCTAGACCAAGCATACATGATGGACACAGCTCTTCCCATGGCCATACAAAGCCACACACAGGTTGTAGCAGACCCATGGTGGGGCTCAGAAGCCTGACCTTCTAGTTTTAGGGCTTGTGCTAGGAGAGCCAGAGCAGCTGGAAGTTGGGTGTGTCTGTGGTGCTGTGGGGGCCAGGCTGTGGTCAGCTGCAGGGGGTCACTTTCCATCAAGGTTGAGGGCCTGAGGGGTAGAAGTAAGGCCTTGTGGGGCCTTGGTTAGCCCTCTTGGCTCTGGCTTCTGAGGGGGCTGGAGTCAGCCTTCGTGGACTTTTATTTATAAGCTCGGCTTCCAGGCTCCCAGGTTCATGGGTAGCATAGAGGAAGCAAGGAAGGAACATGCATGAATTATTTTAAGGCTTGCCATGCAAGATGGTTGTGTGTTTTCCCAGAGAGAAAATCTCAACTGGAGCCCTGGGTTAAGGCTGTGACATAGTGGTGTGTGTTCATGTGTAAATGGGCAGATAAGGGTCCTCATGTGGCCTATGTCTTGGCCCTAATCCATGACCCCTTCCTAGAGCAGCCTCTATCAAGGGTGGCGCTGCGTCTCTTTGATGTCAAAACAACTGGTTGAACTGGGAAGCTCTGCTCCAATAGCTTCTCCCCACCCCCTTTTCTCTCTCCTTCTCCATGTCATCTTTGGCTTGTGACACCAGAGAACCACAGTTTGAAGTGCAGCGGCTCCTTTTCCTGGGAAAGGCACCTCCACCAGGGCCCTGTAGACCCACTACCCACCAGAATCCCCACTGAATTGGCTATTTGGCAGAAAGCTTCCCCATGACCACAGGTGGCCCACCTCAGCCAGAACAGGGGTGGCAGGCACAGTCCCATAGGGATGGTCAGCTGCCTCCCCGGACCACCTTGGTCTGCTCCACGGTCCTCAGTTGTCCAGGCCAGGGGCCATGTGTCCTAGTGGACACCTCCTGTCCCAGTGTCATCAGTAACAGTGTCCCCTTCACTCAACAGTGTCTGGAGTTGGTCACCCATAGTGGGCCTGGCATATGTAGCCCATAGATAACATCTGGCAAAGGAAAAAGTGTCTGGATGGATCTTTAAGCAGCAGCAGGGTGCTAAGGGGGTCTCAGGGGCATCCAGGGAAGGCACTAACTCCTCCTTCTGTACATGGAGGGGTGGTGCAGGTACTTGACATGCCCTTGACAGATACTCCAGCCTGGCAGGTGGCAGAGTACAGACTGCCTATGGGGGCCTCTTGGCACTTTGCTCAGCCCTCCCAGATGCATCCTTCTGCTTGGGGTAATTAGTGCATTGAAAAGGGCTCAGGCAAAGATGTAAGGTACTAGTTTCTTACTTTTAGTCCAGATCTTATCAGACTGCAGAAGGAGACTTGGGGAAAATTTTGAGAACTCCTCTGTGTTTGTGCTTGTGAGGCTAAATGAGATCTGTCACCCAAACTACTACTCAGCTCAAGACCATGGTTCTGTCTTCCGTTTGCAAATCTCAATAGCTCTGTTTTCTCTAAAGTAGAGAGTGCCCATTAGTGTCTAGATCAGATGAGGTCAGTGTTAGCAGGTGGCCTGGGCCTCATTACTGTCTCATTCTGGCTGGTGCTGACTGTCCTGGGCACTGGTATTCAGGAGCTGGACTGGTGGGAGTGAGGAGAGGCCAGCAGCTCATCACAGAGTCCCAAAAACATCCTACCGGCTTTTTTCACCTGCCTCAGGTGTGCCCTGGACTTATAGGGCAGACATGAACAGATGTACCAAGCTGTGGCCAACCTTGGGACTGATTGTTATGTGGTTAAGGAGGCCCTCAAGGCCAAGCAGAGCTTGCATTTCATTTCTCCTGCTGCGCTGTGTCAGAGTCTGTCTTGTGAACTCTTGCGTGTAAAAGAGGTTAAAAGTCCAGGATCGCTGTACCACTCCTGTAATTAGTGGCGGTTGGTTTTTATATCTTAGCCCCCTCAGACAAGTAAGATAACCTTCAACAGCAAACTGAATGACTTAATTGGAAAACAACAAAAGCTGGCATTATTTCCAAGGATTTCTATAAGAAATATCTATAGAACAACAACTGTGATAAAGGAAGTGTATAAATCAATGTAGACAATTGTATAACATTTTTAGAATTGCATTCTTTTCTCTGATGGTACACCTTTTGTGTTCAGTTCTATAACCCAAAAAACAAAGACCAAAGAAGGCCTATCTCTCATTTGACTCTGTATTTTTAATCTGCCTGTTTTAAAAATTGCCGTCTGTAGTAACCGCTCGCTGTGAGGACCCATCTTGACAGTCCAAGTGATTGTGACCAGTGATTCACGTCCTGTGTTTTTCTGCTCTTCTAAGAAAAAACAAAAAGAGTATAAGTTATTGCTCAGCAATAATCATGTTGTTAATATGAGTTAGCAACATGTCCAATTTTCTGATAGCATTATTGTGTTTTATATTTTTGTTTATTGTATATTATGTTTGATTTTATTTGGTATTTATTTGTGTTTTGAGGTCTTGCAATGTTTTTGTGTTTCTGATGCTAATAACTAAAGTTTGTTAAGACTGCAGAATGCGTAACTTTGAAATGCTAAATTGTCTTATTAGAGGAAAATAAATTTGACTACCAAGTCTGGGCTTCTTACCACATTCTCTCATAGGTTTGGGTGAGGGGCCCTCCTTCCTGCTAGGCTGCAGATAGCACTTGGGCGGCAACCTGTGTGGCTGTCCTACTGCCATCTTAAAATCCTCAGTAATTTTGAACAAAGGGCAAATTTTACACTGAGTCTTGCACATTACATATGATCCTGCCTGTGACCTTTTTGCCTTCTTTCAGACAATGGCTCTGACCTTGAGAGAGTCCTGGGGGCTGGTCTCCAAGTCTGTGGCTCAGTTCAGAGGAGGCTCTGACTCCTTGCCCTGTTGCGTACCCAGTGCCTGGCATAGTGGAAGGAGCCTGTGCTGGACCCACAGACCTGGGATCAGTCTCCTCTTTGCCATTTTTGTAGTGGATCCTCAGTTTTCTCATCTGTAATGTGTCAGCACCTGCCCCTTTCTGAAACAAGGGGGTTATTGCTAAGTAATATCAGTGCCGAAATGTGGGTGGCTGTGGGTGTTCTGGGCAGCAGCTTCTAAGGAACTACCCATGGCTGGGTTTTTGTGGGTCCTGTGTCTTCCATTCCTATAGGTAGTCACTTGTGTCAGGCCTACTAGCAACTCCCTGGAGGGCCTCTAAATTATCAGGCAGAGGAACCATTTAGCCCTTCCCCACTATCCTTCTGTCTCCCCACCCCCATATCCCGTGTAGCTACTGCAGAACCCTGCTCAGCCCCTCTCTGTCCTCCAAGGCACAGCTCAGGGGCCAGGTCCAGAGGAGATTCCATTGGCTTCCACACATGGCCCACCAGGCAGCCGGAAGGGTTGGGCCTGGGAATAAACCCTCACGGATTCTCCCTTCAGGGTCCTAGGGCCTCACCTGGGGGTCCTGCAGTAGCCCATCACCAGCCTGGTCCTCTGCAGGTCCATCCTGCTCTCACTGTGCCCAGGCTGACAGCAGCCACGATGAGCAAGCAGAGTCTCCTCCTGGGACCCAGGCAGTCTCCACTCTACATGATGGGAGCTCAGGGCTGCCCCAGGAACACAGTCTTGTTGGTCACCCTGTCTGGGGGTCACCATGTCCTGGTGAAGACTTGCACTTCATCCGTCTTCCAGAGCACTGTTCCAAGCCAGGGGTCCCACATAGCCTTGAGTACACTGAAACAGACCTGGCAGTGCACAAGTGCTACCACCACCCACGAGTTGAGACAGTTAACACAGTCCCATGGGCACTAGGGGGTTTCAGCACCACCAGAGGGCCTGGCCAACCCAGATATCAGAATTTAGATTATTTTCTTACATCTTTTTGGAATTTCTTTTGCTGGGTCCTGCAGAAAAGGAAATGGGCAGTAAATCCTGAGACCTGCTGGATTTAGACCTTATGTTCAGGATGCAAGTAGGGTCACCTGTGGAGCAAGCTTCAGACTTGGGCTTTTATTACAGATCATGTAGTTCTCCAGCAGCAAGAAGCAGGCTGATGAGAAAGGTGACAGGGGTAGGGTGGGGTCTGAGCTGCTCCTCCCAGGGACTCGGGCTTCCTGCCCCTCAACCTGATGTCCAGACTTCAAGGGGGGAGGAAGGGCCAAGTCTAGCCCACAAATGCAAACGAGGCCATCTCCTGCCTCTCTCCTCTTATAGGGAGCTGGAAACCAGGGAGACCTGTTTAGGCTTGGGAAGGGAGCCAGGCTGGCTTGTGATTTTCACCTGCCTCTTCTCAGCTCAGGGGGACCAGGACTGGGCCACTGCTCTGAATAATGAATGAAAGGCTGAAATTGGGACCTGATGAGCTAGCAGCTGGTGCAGAGCCTTGCTTGCCAAGGCTTCCAGTGCCTGGCTCTCAGGCGGTGCTAGGAGGTGGTGTCACTGCACTCTGAAATAGAAGCAGCCCCCATACATCCAGACATGAACTGAGGGAGGACCCAAACCAGGGAAGAGCCTAAAACTCATACTTGGCAAGACAGGCCAGTGTTCTGAAAGTTCCCTTTAAAAAGGGTAATTGCAGGAGGAGCCTGTGGCTCAGTGAGTAGGGTGCTGGCCCCATATACCAAGGGTGGCGGGTTTGAACCTGGCCCCAGCCAAACTGCAACAAAAAATAGCCGGGCGTTGTGGCGGGCGCCTGTAGTCCTAGCTACTCCGGGAGGCTGAGGCAAGAGAATTGCCTAGGCCTGGGAATTGGAGGTTGCTGTGAGCTGTGACACCACAGCTCTCTACTAAGGGCAATAAAGTGAGACTCTTGTCTCTTAAAAAAAAGGTAACTGCCAGAGTGATGCACAGTGGCCAGCTTGAGCCACCCCTGCTCTGAAGGGCCAGCCCTTCAGATTCCGAAGCTTACAGTGACACTCAAACCTGCTCACATGCTCTGTGAGACACTACTAGAGTCACAAATGGTGAAAGCCTAGATTGGATTTCAAACTGTGAAGTCCAGGGTGTTTCTGGTTGCATAATCCAATCTCCTATCACCTATATCTTGTTAAATAAAAAGGACAAGAGAACTAAAGAGCCATACAGGGTAAGTGTCACTGCTGCCTGTGCCTTGACCCTGTGGCAACAAGTCACTCCACAGATTGTGGGGGGTGGGGGGTGTGTGTGTCTATGTCCTTTTTTTTTTTTTTTTTTCAGTGTTGGGTTTTTTTGGTCAGGGCTGGGTTTGAACCCGCCACCTCCGGCATATGGGGCTGGCACCCTACTCCTTTGAGCCATAGGCACCGCCCTGGGATCTATGTCCTTTAAGTGTTGCAGTGCTGCTTACATTTGGCCCCTTCATCTATGAACAGAGGAAAGAGGACACCTGGGGAGGAGCTGGGGTCCTTGGGAGCGCTGGCCCAGGCGCCACCCCTCAGCAAGCCATCCCTCCCAAGATGGGGATAGCTCTTGCAAGGTCCAGGCCAGGGGCCAGCCCATGTCCTACTTCAGTCTACACCCCTCCTTCTGGATGAGAGGGTTGTTCTCAGGGGAGGGTTGTTAGTGGCTCCCTCTTAGGAGCCATAGCTGCAGGTAGGCAGGGAGCACTGATCTGACACTAGCAAACATTCACTGTCCTGGGCAGGGTCCCAGAAAAGCTGGCTGAGCCAGGATGTGTGAACATGACCTGGGCCACTATAAAAGTAATTTGAGGACCAGGGCTGGTCCCCAGCCCACAGCAACATCCCAGCAAGAAGGTGTGCCCAAGCAGGGTGCTTGTGCTGAGGCTGAGGCCATGAAAACTGTCATGGTGAGTCCTCACTACCCCATGGTGGCTGTCAATTTAGTGACAGAGCCCCAGGCTCCACAGGGAGAAAAGAAAGGGGATGATGGTAGCTTCTGGAGCCCAAGCCATTCCCCTCACCCTCCAGCTCCCATGTGCCTGTGATGGATGAAGTTTTTGGAGCTGACCCCAGGCAAGGAGTGCAGGGCACAGCAACCCCCTATCCAGAGACCTGAGGTCATCACAGGGTGTTTCCTCTGGCTGAGCGCACATCCCACCCATTAAGGAGCACTTTCCCCATGGGCCTTCAGGTGGGCACCAGCAGTGTCCTCTTTGAAAAAAGAGGAAATGTATACTTCCATGTGTAATACCCCACTACTGGCACCCTCTCCCTGCAGGTGCCAGCCTGCTCCCTGTCCCCCTTTAGCTCCTAAGGCCCCACCCTCTGAGCTGACTCTGGAGTCAAGGGTCACTGGGAGCGGGTCCCCTTGAAGCTGTAGCTGGAGTGAAGGATGTGGGTTTATGGCAGTTTGACAGTTGTCTTTTCCCCTCGAACTTTAACTTCTAATCAAGGAACTTGGGCCAAATATACTCCCCAGACTGAGCCCTCATCTCCTAGTGCCCCTGCCCTGACCCCATGCCAGGGCTGCTGTGTCCAGACACCCCCACTTGGCAGGTGAAGGAATGAAATGAAGAGCCTAAATGAATTGTGCTGCCTCATGCAATGTTTAATCCAGAAGAGGGCCCAACTGTGCTCTGACCACTACTGGACACCACCAGGGGTGCCCACCTACCCACAACCCTAGTATATAGGTAGTTGGCTCAGCCCCATCCAAGCTGGTGGAGACCTCCTAGTTCACAACCTCCTGGCATCCCCTCTCAGTTGTATCCAAGCTGCCCTAACAACAATGTACCCCTAACTTACTCCCCTGGTCTTCCCTCTGCTCCCCTCCTCCCTCAGGTGTCTGCCTCAGGGCCTTTTCCTGCTGATTTCCCAGGTTCACCTGCCTCTCTCCCCAACCCGCTGTGTGGACTGGCAGAGCTGCTGCTCCTGGTGTCCCCACACTCCTGGCAGGGCTGAGAGTTACAATGGCCAAACAGTCTCTGTCTGGGTAGTTAGAAACAGGAACCTCACTGAGGTTCCCACTGCAATGGCCTGCTCATTGGTGGTGACTTCCAACTACCCCAGGCCAGGGAACCAATACAAGAGGACAGCCACAGAGAATGAGACAGCCCTAAGAGTAACTTCCAAGCCCCTGGATCCAACCTTATCTGTCAGTGATGCCACAAGATTTTGTGTTTCTCCCCCTTCCTGCTAAGGTCTTGACCAGTTTGCAAGCATGTGTCCACATGTGTGCCTGAGAGCCCGGGGCGCCTGTAGTGTGGTTCCACCACTCCTTGCTTCATGTCTCTGCTCCCAATACCCCTTGGCTGCTCAGGGGCAGGGGCAGTACCTGACCCTTGATTAATGCAAGCTCCCCTCTGAGCCACCCTCTGACAGTGTGATCCACCTCCAGTTTCCACTTAGGGATTCCCCTTTTGGGGTGGGGGAGCTGGATGTCAGTACCCCATGATCACCCAGCCCTAGCCCCTCCTGTTACACCACCTTCAATTCATTGTGGCTGCAGCTATGACTTCATCCTTCCTGTCTCTTTTTATTGTTACTTCTTCTAAGAAGCCTCTTCTGACTGCCTACGTGGCCTCACTGTCCTCTCCACACTGCATAGTCTCTCTGAGAATGGGATGCCCAGCTGGGACAACAGTGGTCAAAGAGGTCTTTTTTTTTTTTTTTTTTTTTTTGAGGCAAAATCCCTGTTGCCCTAGGTAGAGTGCTATAGCATCATAACACACAGCAACCTTGACCTTTTGGGCTTAACCAATCCTCTTGTCTCAGCCTCCTGAGGAGCTGATAGTATAGGCACCCACCACAACACTCAGCTAGTTTTTGTATTTTTACTAGAGACAGGGTCTTGCTCTTTTTCAGGAGAGTCTCAAACATCAACTCAGGTGATCCACCCACCTTGGCCAAGTCAAAGAGGTTCTGTTTCCCTAAGTCTCAGCCATTTAACCCTCTGAAGCCTCTCCTGTGTCAAGAAAAGGTGCCCCAGTCTCTGGGCAGGCCTGGGCTACTTCTGGGCTCCAGGAGATGTCATTTGCTCATCCCCACAGATCACTGTGCATTGAGAGCCAGAGAGGAAGGAAGAGCAGAGCAGGACACTCCAGGGTGGAGTCCTAGGAGGCCCAATCAGTAAAACAGTCTCCTTTTCAATGAGAAGCAAGACAAAGGACAAAGCAGATGTGACCTAGAAATATTTCCATTGCTTCTGGTTGAAGCTACTGTGGAAGATGGAGCTTCTGGTGAATCCATAGGGGGACAAAGTCAACCCTCAGGACCTTGTAGATCCACTCTCCTGGTCCCAGGTAGGGCTGACGGGACCCCAAGAGCAGGTGCCTCAGCTTGAAGGTGGTTCCATCAGGAGAGAGAGTGGCAGTCACTGACTGGTATGCTCAGGCTTCTTGGTCAGAGAAGTTGCAGCCTCTGTCCAGGACATAAAAAGAGACAGCATATCCCAGTGGTGGGCTCCTTTCTCTGACGAAGTGTCTTGCTCACAGAAGAAGGAAAGTCTAGTTGGGTAAAAGCATACATGTAGTAGGTGTTCATCCACTATCCATCCATCCATTCATTCACCATCAACTATCTACTCATTCATCAGCCTCATCCATCCACCCACCCACCCACCATGTACCATCTACTCTACCATTATTGATCCATCCACCATCTACCATCTACCCTTCCACTATCTATCCATCCACTATCCACCAATCCACCATCTACCATCCACCCTTTCACTATCCATTCACCATCAATCCATCTACCATCTACTCATCCACCATCCATCCATCTTCTACCATCCATCCACCCTCCATAAGCTGTCTACTGCTCACCACCTGTTAATCTCCACCATTGTGGATCATCCACATACCTTATCTCCACTCTCCTCCCCTGTTATCCAACCATCCACAGTTTGTCCATCTCCATCTGGAGAAGTGAATGCCGAACCTCAATAGGTGAGCAAAATGGGTTCAGCCCCAGGCTTCCAGAACAGAGAAGGAGTGAGCCCAGAAGTTGTTTCCTGCCACCCCTCACCACCCACACAGACCCTCATTTCATAGGCGCAGGTCCACCTTGCCACCATCCCTTCCTGGGCACTCCAGGTGCTGGAGGGGAGGGTGTGGAGAGGCCCAGGAGGTGCCTGGAGGGGCGGATCTGAGGTGAATGTGTAACTAACCCAGTGCTCCCATCCTTGTTCTCCTGGTCACATGGGCCCCTCAGGGCAAAGTCTCAGGATTGGCGACACTGGGAGCTGGATGAGATGGGCGCTTTGGGCCAAATGCTGTTGTGGCTACAGCTCTACAGTAAGCCAGGGGTGAGCAGTGAGGGGTTGGGGGGCCATGAATCCCTGCTCCTCAGGCGAGCTCGGGCCCAGCCCAGCCCAGGCGAAGTAGGAGGCAACACAGGCTTTAGATCCTCTTCAGAGTAGCTGTAGCTACTGTGTTGTGCATGGGAGTCTGTGGGGCTCCGCAGCCACCTCAGTCTCCTGGTTAGTGAGCACCTGTGCCTTGCCCTGAGCTCCTTGAGGCTTCCTCATGACACAGACGGCCTCCCAACCCCTTCTTTGCTGGACTTGGTCAGACTCTTCCAGGAAGTCCTCCTGGTTTCAAGGCAGAGGAACAGGCCTGCACTGCCCTTTCTCCTCCATCCCCTGACCATCCCATCCTCTGCTCCAGCCCAGGGGAAACTATGGGCGGGGCAGGGAGGGAATCCAGGTAGGCACCTTGCAGGGGGGCATGTTTGAGCAGGCTCTGTTGTGGCGGGGCTCCCTCAGGGTCTGCCTCGAGGCGCCCAGGGACCCCATAGGCTCCCAGGATGTGACCTGCCCACCAGGCCCCTGTGCTTCTCTCAGCGGGTTGTCCTCCCTGGGGGAGAGGAACTTTGGGAGAGAACAGGGCAGGCATTCAGTCACCTCCTCCCCCAGCACTGACCCCGGCTGCCTACAAACTCTGGGTCCCCAACACCAACTTCGATGCCGCCGCCAACTGGAATCAGAATCGGACCCCGTGTGCGGGCAGCGCAGTCGAGTTCCCAGCTGATAAGGTGCCTCAGAGGCCCCACTGGGGTCCTACGTGGTCGGGTCTGGGGTGGGATTCTCTAGCAACCGGTGCTGATGCGGTTTCTTCCTGTAGATGGTGTCGGTCCTGGTACGAGAAGGTTACCCCATCTCAGACATGGTAAGGCACCCATCGGAGGCTCCTTTCTCCACTGTTGTGCCTCGAGACCACCTACGAGGTGGGCATAGCTTCAGGGAGGGGGGGTTGCACAGAAGGGGCCAGGCTGTGCCCTTGGAGAATGGTGGGAATAGCCTGTGGAATCTCCTGTTCCCGCAGCCCTAATCCTGGGCCCCCAGTCCGTCTGATCTAAGGTTCTCCCTGGGGACCCTTTTCCCCGTACTCCCCCACAAGCCTGTCTCTATCCAGGTACTTGAAACTCCGCCTTTAGCCTGCACTCTAGTTCTCAGGGATTAGGAGGAAAGGAGGGGTTCTAGGGCCCCGGGAGTGTGGGGAATGCGGCGGCATCCTGCACTTGCGTTAGGCGGCTCCACACACTGCAGCCTCCCGTGGGCCCAGAAAAAGAGGCCGGTGCCTCTGCTTAAGCAATCCAAGGCCAAGTGCAGTCCCTGTGGCTGGATAGAGCTAAGGATACAGCTAAGGATTTTACATTTTTAAATGGTGGAGAAAAATATTTTGTGGCATTGGGAAAAGTATATGAAATTCTATTTCAGTGCCCATAAAATATAGTTTTATTGACTCACTAGTCCAGGTCATTCAGTCTTCAGTATCTGTGGCTCTTGTCACATTACCAGGGCAGCACAGTGCCTATAATCCTAGCACTCTGGGGAGGCCAAGGTGGGAGGATCCCTTGAGCTCAGGAGTTTGAGACCAGCCTCAGGAAGAGTGAGACCCCATCTCTACTAAAAATAGAAAAACAAGCCAGGTGTTGTGGCAGGTGCCTGTAGTCACAGCTACTCTGGAAGCTGAGGCAGGAAGATCGTTTGAACCCAGGAGTTTGAGGTTGCTGTGAGCTAGGCTGATACCATGGCACTCTAGCCTAGGCAACAGAGTGAGACTGCCTCCAAGACAAAAACAAAACAAAACAAACAAAAAAGCCTAGAGTCAGGTAGTTGTGAGGGAGGCTGTGTGGCCCTGCAAACTCCTGGGTTAAAATGTTGCATCCTTTAAGGTGAAACTCCTTCTTGAGTGGCTGGGTCATTGTCCTGTCACCTGTGTACTTGTTAGGATCAGCTACCCCTTTAGTGAGGGCTGCAGGCCAGCTGGAGTGAGGCTCTGGCTCTGTATGGCTTCTGAGGTGGGTGGAAGTGGCCCAATTGCCTCTGGCCTGACCCAGTGTCCTGGGATGCAGGCTCAGGGACTTCAGACCTATTTTCCATTCTGAGGGCTGCTCTGTGGGTTACTTTTGGTTTTTCAAAGCAGCATTAGCTCTGGGAGCCCACAAGTGTAGACAGCGCAGGGGAGGTGGGGGTTCCAGCAGAGGCTGCGTTTCCCTGGGACCCTGTAGGCCGCAGGGGGACTGCCCATCCCTCCTCCCTCCAATACAAAAACTAAAGTGAGGAAGTACAGCATGCATGTAACCTTGACAACCCTGCACCAGGAGAGGGGGCCTGGGAGCTGGGGGCTCCCTCAGGCAGAGGAGTAGAGTGGGGGTTCCTGGGGCCTGGAGGCCATTCTCACTCTCCACCCACTTGGTTACTTTGATGATCTCCTTTGGAAGAGTTTTGAGAGTGCAACATTCTTCCTTCCTTCTTCATTCATTCATTCGTTTGTGTTTATTCATTGCTCAGTGTTCTCTAGGTGACCCAGGTGACCATACCCAGCCGCTCAGGCGGGAGCCCTTCCTTCTTTTCTGGGTAACTGGGGTAGGACTCCTGTTCCCCACCTGGTCTGCAACTCCCATACATGGGCTCAGGGGTGCCCTCCTCATCTTACCACCTGCCCTTCAGCGCCCTGTGGGTGGGAACAGCCCAAGGGCAATGGCAGTGGCCCCCGGATCCCTGCTACAGAGTCAGATTTAACTCAGTGTTGCCTACTGCTAGACCTGCCCCCTGCCCCTGCCACACTTCCACCGTTCAGCCTCTAGCATCATCCATCTGTCCTGATGGTATGCAGAGTAACAGGCCAAGCACATCAGTATTTTGTGTTTCCTGGTTTGGAGCTTCCGTCCCTAGGATTTGCCTTTTCCTTACCTTCTCCTTCCCATTTCTACCCTCTGCCTAGCTTTCTTGTGGAGAGGAGTCTCCTATTTTGTATCCATCTATCTATTGTTGGTTTGGGATACTGTGACTTGCCTGCAGGTGCCCTAGTCTAAATAGAAAGCCTCACTTTAACCTACCAAATGCAAAACCCAATGCCTTATATATCTGTTTTTGGTATTTTGTTTAAGAATCCCTTCTTTGCTCCTTGGTCACAACTTAATCAGCTATGCATATGCAGGGCACATGTCACAGCATGACACTAGCTAGGGAGCCAGCCTTAGTTCTCCCCTCAGAATGCACTGGTTTCTAATGACCTCCTTCAAACCACCAGCCTTGCCCTGTGATGTGGGGCTTTGCCTCTCTGTGCGGCTCCTAGTCTGTGAATGCAGGGCTCTGTGGGTTGTCTCAGTATCTACTCCCCTCCTTTACTCTTCCATTCCAAGGTTCTTTGTGGGTTTGATTATTGGAGAAAAATTGTAGAATAGGGTATAATCATGGAACCCCTGCTACCACCACCACAAAAACCCCTGGCATTTTGATTGGAGTGAAATAGCTTTTTACTGTCTAGTCATCCATTCAAGAGCAGGGCTCCAAGTATTTCAGATCATCCATCTCCTTTCTTATAGTCTTAAAATGTTCCCCATAGAGGTCTTGTATAATTTTAGTTAATTCATAAAAACATTATAAGTTTGGTTACTACCATGCATTTTGCCCATATTTAAAAATTATGTTCTCTGCTGGTTATTTTTGTAAGTAATGACAGTTGCTCCTCTTCCTTTCCAGTCTTTATTCATTTTGCTTCTTTTTCTTTCCTTGTAGCATTGTGTAGGAACTCTACTCCTATGTTAAACAAAAGTGATGAAAATGGGCACCCTTGTCTCATTCCAATGTTAAAAAGGAAATCTAAGTTTCTCCATTGAATATATGTTTGCTGTAGGTTTTTGGTATATAAACTTTATTACACTGGAAATTCTATTCTATTGCTAATTTGCTAACAGCTCTTTAAAAAAAACATGAATAGACGAGGTTTGGTGGCTCATTCCTATAACCCTAGTACTTTGGAGGCTGAGGAGTGATGATACTTGAGACCAGGAGTTCAGGTCAAAGTACCACTTGTAGGGCTGGGTGCAGTTTCTCAGTTTATATACCAAAAACCTACAGCCTGTAATCTTGGTCCTTTGGAAGGCCAGGTGGCAGGTCCCTTGAGGCCAGGAATTCAAGACCAGCCTCAGCAACACAGCTGACCCCTCTACACAAAATGTAACACTTCCTCAAGACACTGGACTTCCTTCTGTCATAGTATGTTGATTTTGCTGACCCAGGACCCTCCACTGCCACCTGCTGGAACACCTTTATACATCCGGTGGTGGTCCGGTTGAAGTAGTCCCCAATCTTCTGTTCCCGAATTCTTGGGACTTGAACTCTACTTAAAAAAATTTTAAAGAAATTGTAAGACTTTTTTAGAGCATTTTAGGTTCATAGCAAAACTGGCCAGAAGATACAGAAGTTTCCCATATCACCCTCCCTCCTCCTGCATAGCCTCCTCCACCAGAATGGTGCATTTTTTACAACTGATGAACCCACCCTCACACATCTACCACCTAGCGTCTATAGTTTAAGGTAGGGCTCACTCTTGGTTTTGTACAGCATTTTAAAAATACACTGTTGGCTCTATTTAGCTAATATTTTAGCTATTTTTGCAACTGCTTTATTAGTAAAATGGGATGACAGTTTTTCTTTTATTGTCCTTCATGTGGCTTTGTCCTTCATCTTGTAGGTCTTGCCGCTGGATGGGGAACTCATCCTAGCCTCGGGAGCCGGATTCAGTGCTTCAGAGGCGAGCTCGGGACTCGACTGTAGCTCAGGTGGGGCCGGGGGCGGAGCTAGGAGGGTCGGGCGGGGACTGGGAAGAGAGCGTGTTCGGAGACCTAGACTGGAGGGCGAGCCCAAAGCCAACCCTGGGGAGGGCGTGTCAAGGGGCGGGCAGGGCCGCGCCAGGCGTCGCTTAGGGTCTTAAGGCCGCCCAGGCGCCCCCGCCCTCTTCCGCGACCCGGACCGCTTCTTCTGGCATGACCCGCATCTGTGGAGCTCTGGGGACCAGGTGCTCGGCCTCTTCTCCGTGGACGCAGAGCGCGTGCCCTGCAGCCACGACGACGTCTTCTTCCCGCCCAACGCCTCCTTCCGCGTGGGGCTCGGCCCGAGCGCCAGCCCAGTGCACGTCCGCAGCATCTCTGCTCTGGGCCAGGTGAGCAGGAGGGAGACTCCAGAGGGTACCAGCCGGGCGCATCCCCAGCACCCCCACATCCCTCCTAGTCTGCACAGGTGGGTTCTGAACATTCGGGTAATGTCTCTACTTGGGGTGGCTCCGCTGTGAGCCGGTTACCACAGACGTTCACACGCAACGAGGACCTGGCCGCTTTCCTGGCGTCCCGCGCAGGCCGCCTGCGCTTCCACGGTCCAGGCGAGCTGAGTTTGGGGTCCGAGGCCTGCGTCGACCCTTCGGGCTGCGTCTGCGGCAACCATGAGGTGAGAGCGGCCGCGGCACGTTCGGAGGCGGGGAAGAGAACAGCGTCAGGTCGGGACAGTGGCGGGCTCGTCTCCCTGGGGCGCATCGCCCTCTCTCGCTGAAGTCCGCCCTCGCCTTCTCGGCGCTGACCACCGCGACCTCGCCCAACCCAGGCTCAGCCGTGGATCTGCGCAGCTCTGCTGCAGCCCCTGGGCGGCCGCTGTCCCCCAGCCACCTGCCAAGACGCCCTCCGGCCTGAGGGGCAGTGCTGCGACCTCTGCGGTGAGCATCTCGCCTGGCGCCTGCTTGCTGGGACAGCCCGACGGATCTTGACTCGCTTTGGACAGTTTCCCTGTCCAGCCCGGATCCACGGCGCTAACCCTTGCACTTTTGCTGCAGGAGCCATTGTGTCACTGACCCATGGTCCAGCGTTTGACCTGGAGCGGTACCGGGAGCGGCTGCTGGACACTTTTCTGGCCCTGGTAATGGGGCTGCCGCAGGCAGCGGGAGGGGTGTCCCGACCCGGGCCACACCATCTCAGCAGCCCCCGCCTCGGACACCCCACTGCAAGGTCTCCGGGGCCCCATTCCACCGCCTCCTTGGCGATGACACTCTTCCCCCATTGTCCACCACTTGCCTCTGCCCCCCGCGTCCCTGCAGGCTGGAGGGACTGAGTGCAGGGCCAATGATGTCCCCCTCAACCCCGCTCCTAGCCTCAGTACCAGGGGCTACAAGTGGCCGTGTCCAAGGTGCTGCGGTCGTCCAACCGCGAGGCAGACACGGAGATCCAGGTTGTGCTTGTGGACACCCGGCCCGAGACCGGCGGCGCGGCGCGGCTGGCGCGGGCCCTCCTGGCAGACATCGCCAAACACGGTACTCGCGCTCCCTGTCCGCCCCGCCTCCACCCACCCTCTGCGGCTGAAGACTGAGCAGGCTCCTCGGTTGCAGGCGAGGCCCTTGGGGTCCTGGCGGCGGCCCTGCGGGAGTCCGGCGCGCCCACCGAGGGAGGTTCCTTCACCGGGCTGGACCGGCCGGGGTCCCACGCAGGGCTGGTGGGCGGCTCAGTGTCGGCTGCCGTACTGCTGGCGCTATTGGCGTTAGCAGTGGTGGTGTGGCTGCGCGGAGCCAGGAGCTTCAGGTACACAAGGCGGAGCGGGGCGCGCGCGCGCGGTGGGGGTGCTGTCCCCAGGGGTTCACCCCACGTGCCCACCCCAGGTGGAGCTGGCGCGACCAGGCGGCCTCCGAGCCGGCCGGGGTGCCCCAGGGCTTCCACAATCCGGTGTTCGACGCGGCGGCCTCTGAGGAGCAGGTGAGGGCCCGGAGTGGGTGCGATTCCTCCCTGGGGAGGGCGGGGAGTCCCGAAGCTCTTTGACACTGTGTCCCTGCAGACCACAGCACGGCCACCTAACCTGGCCCCCAAACTGGACACTGGCACCACCAGCCACAGTTACTTCGTTAACCCACTGTTTGCTGAGGCCGAGGCCTGAGCTGCCACCTGACCCTTGACAGCCCCCAGCCCAGGCCTCTTGTCCTGCCTCACCCCACCTGCCCGAACCTAACCTACTCCCTCCTCCCCCACTGGAGGCCTAGGACAGGCCTTGCCCAATAAAGATGCCCTGCACCTGCTGTCAGTTTGGACATGCCAGCACTGCTTGCTTGGGAGCTGAGATGGCAAAGGTGGACAGAGGGGTCTGTCTGTCCACCCCTTGAAGGCAGCCCTGGGCACTACCTGTGGGGGTGGCTCGTTCTGACCAATAAGCAGCCAGGTCCAGGGTGGCCAGAAGCTCTGGTCTGTGACTTGAATCCAGAACCAAAAATGTTGCTTGCTTGCCCTTCTCTGAAGGAATAGCCTGGAAAGAACCTGCTAGGGGTATGGGAGAGGCCAGCAGGAGGAGGAGCTGAGTGAGGGGCCAGGCAGGGTGGAGGTGGAGTGTCTTGCACTATCCCTCATCATGGTGCCAGGATGCTCAGGCCCTGGCTTCACTGAGCTCAGACAGGGAGAGGACCAGCCAGGTGGACACGGACAGCCTTGCACAACATTCTGTCCTGGAAGAACAGGGTGGACCTACCCCCTGTACAGGGGCACCAAGAAGAGCACTGGGACACAGCTGCCTGGAAAGTGCATATAAGATGTCAGAGTGCTGACGGGTGGGTCCTGCTGGGTAGGCAGCCTCTCACAGCCAGGGGGTCTGGTGTCTATCACTATAAGGCCAGGTCTTGCCCTCCCTGCTCTGATCTAGGGGCTGGATGCCATTAGGATACCCACCTGGCATGTCACAGGTCACATTATGTACATGTACACCACTGTATTGACATAGACAAAGGTAGCAAGGCCATGTGCACAGCATGAACTTCTGTGTAACCAGCACTGGGTCTGGAGAAGTTACTGGTCCCTCTGTTGTGGCCTGGGCTCCACTTGGGAATATCTCTATAGACTTCTGACTAGGGGATTTGTCTAGCCACTATAAAGCTTCCTGTCAACAGATCAGAGCATTGTGCTCTCCATGGCCACTCTTGTCTGTAGTACTTGCTCATGTGTATGGTTGGAATGGTTTTTTTTTTTTTTTTTTTTTTGTAGATAGGAGTCTCAGTTGCCCTGGGGTTGAGTGCCATGGTGTCATAGCTCACAGTAACCTCAAACTCTTGGGCTCAAGTGATTCTCTTGTCTCAGCCTCCAGAGTACCTGGGACTACATGTGCCCAATACAACACCTGGCTAGTTTGTCTGTTTCTGTTTTTTTCTTTTTGGCTAGGGCTGGGTTTGAACCCGCCACCTCTGGTATATGGGGCTGGCGCCCTACTCCTTGAGCCACAGGTGCTGCCCTCTGTTTTTTTTTTAAATAGTAGAGATAGGGGTCTCACTCTTGCTCAGGCTAGTTTTAAACTCTAGAGCTCAGGTGATCCACCCACCTCAGCCTCCCAAAGTGCTAGGTTTACAGGTGTCAACTACTGTGCCCAGCTTGGAACTTGTCATTCTTGATACTGTATAGCTTGGTCTCCAGTGTGGAGGCTGCAGACTGATACTAGAGTCTGTGGCCTATTAGTAAACAGGCCACACAGCAGGAGGTGAGTGAGCAAAACTTCCTCTGTATTTACAACTGCCCCTCCTGCTCATATCACTGTCTGATCTCTGCCTCCTGTCACATCAGCGGCCCCATTAGATTCTCATAGGTGTGAACTCTACTGTAAACTGCATTAGAGGAATCTAGGTTGCCTGCTCCTTAGGAGAATCCTAATGCCCACTCCAGCCCCCTTGCCCAGATCTCTGGAAAAAAATTGTTTACCAATATACAGTCCCTGGGGCCAAAAAGGTTGGGGACTGCTGCTGTATACTATTTTGTATGAATGCCACAGTTCATTATTTACTGTAAGAGCTGAAATTTCATAATTAAACAGTGGGCAACACTTGCACACTATTTCAGACCCACTACAGGCACTTAGCAGTCACTTCAGGCTTTAAGGCGGGAGCTGGGGGCGAAGGCTGTCTGACCCCAAAGCTCTGCCACCTACTGCCCCAGGTTTCCATCCGTCCACCCAGCACTCATTGCTGTGCATTTTTCAGTTTTTCTAGCTGCTGTATTTCGGCCAAGTGTTTTTGGCAAGCAGTGTTTGTGTCTGTGCAGCCATTGCTGCTCCCACCCCTCAGTCCCATTTGGGGGGGCAGATGGGTAGGCTATAGGCTGTCTGTCCCCTGGGAAGTCAGGTATGAGGCCAGACTTGCCCAGGAAATGGAAGCAGATTGACGGTCCTAAGATTTGTCATGTTCCTTTCCTTGCACCACATCTTGGGTGACTGGTAAGTTGGACTCACCACTGGCTGTGCACAAAGAAGCTCTATGCTTCTGTGGGAGCTGCTGGTTTTGGTAGCAGGTACTGTCAGTGCTGAGTAGCACAGAGCTGTGGGGTCACAGGCAGCCTCCTGCCACCCTTCTCTCTTTTCATCACCCTCTTTGGCAAATGATGCGCTGCCTTCATCTGGCCAAGTACTCCACCCCATTGTGATCACCCATCCTGGCCTCTGGCCTGTCTCATCCTATCCCTTCAGACTGCTGCAGAGGCCGTTCTGCACGAGTGTGGGCAGGTGAGCCTGCTGGGCACTTTCCCTGTCCTACCTTGGGCTGTCCTGCCCATGCCCCAAGGGCTTCTCTCCTCTCAGGCTAAAATTTGAATTCTTGGGTTACTCCTTGTCTTCAGCTGAGGTCTCTTGGTGGGACCTGAAAACTCAGAAGCACTTGGCCAGACTGCCCCTCTGTCCCCCTGTGCCTGACCCTGCCTACCACAGCACAGGTATTACCCTGGAAACCCTTCCACCCAGGGCCTCACTCCTGTCTCACAGACACCAGTGGCTGTTTGCATGATCTCCCAAGGAGTTACAGGGAGACAGGGTGGCACTCTCAGTGGCTTTGGGGGAGGGATTTCCAGCTTGGAGCACTTTTTGGGAGCCCAGACACGCTGATGCTGACCCATCATCACATCCAGACAAAACACCGAAAACTTTAAAACTGCCGTCATCTGGTTTATTGACAGGTAAATTGTTCAAAAATGTTCTCACAATTCAATAATTACAAAGACTCAGACTTACATTAAAAAAGTAAAAACCAGAACCCCCAGCAAGTGCCTGCCCAGCAAATGGCCCAGGAGGGCAGGTGGGGCAGGCAGGTACTGGGTGGTACCAGGTCACTCAGTGCCGACTTAGGGAAGTGCATATCCTGAACAGCCCTGCCAAGCAATTGACCAGTGGAAGGATGGGAAATCCGTCCTGAGCTGGGGACAAGCTGTGTCTGCTGCCACAGTTAATCACAAGCCTTTAATGAGACAGGGCCACAAACCTGATCACTCAACATATACAAGAAAGGGTGAGGTTAAATGCACTTGCAGGGTGTCACCACGCCGTGGGCTGGGGCCATTGTGTTGGAGCGTGTTGGGTGATTTTACATGATCCATATGGTTACTAATCACGGGGGCTCCATGCGGGGTAGGGTAGGGAGGGGTGGGGGTGTCCGTCCCAGAGCCTGATGTGTGGCACCTTGGGGCTCTGGCCTCCTCAGCCTGGCAGGCCATAGGGCTTGCCTATACCACAATACTGGCTAGTTTTATGGGGAGGCAGAAGTCATGGAAGCAAGTGCAAAACAGCACAGCTGACTTCACAGTAGATACTGGTGACACTTATGGTTGTGACTGAACTAACACATGGAGATACAGGGTGTCATTGGTCCCAGGCCTCTGTCCACACCTAGGCGGTCAGCAGGAGGACTTCTGCAGCTGAATATTCAATGGCTAACTGAATAAAAAGGCCACAAACTAACCCCCACTTTTCTCTGTCTTCAAAATTCTAGTGACACTGGGAATGATACACAACCCTCTACTACTTTCCTAAGGTCCTAGGAACAGTTTTCAGGAAATAGGAAAAGACTAGTCACTGAGGCCATGTCCCGAGCTGTCTGCTTCCTAAGCAGGCCATATTCTAACGGTTTCTGCGGAGGGAGCTGGTGTCAGCAGAGCCCACATGCCTTCTCGGGATGTTAGGGGTGGGAGAGAGGCTGTGTGGTGGTCCTTCATGTGCAAATGGAATAGTGTCACCTCACAGCTGTGCAGACAAATGGATCTGGTCTAATTGCCACAAACAATGTGGCATAAAAACTGATCATTATTATAATAAACATTTTCTTCATCTTCATATCTACAAATTGATTCTACATTTCCTTGGACAACACTGGAGGGTCAGCTCAGTCTTGGCACTGACATTGGATGCTGTCCCCAGCTCACTGGCCCCATGGTGGGCTGGCGGCTTCAGGCGTCGCAGGCCGGCTGCTCCAGGCCTTCCAGGGGGAGCTGGCTCCTGTGGGGGGAGTTGGGGCTTGGCGGGCCGCTGGGGTTTGAGCTGTTCGATGGGGTTGAGTGTTTGGTGGAATCCGAATCAGGCTGTTAAACAAAGGAGGCAGCATGAACACCAACTGTCCTGAGCTCAGCAGGCACACGTTGCCCAGTCAGACACGAATGTCTGCTCAAGGGCAGATGCAGCAACTGCTCTTTTCCTTTCTTATAATCAGAACACACATTTTATACAACTATTCCTTAAGCTTGTTGGTGATTGTCATAAACCAACATCCAATTCTACTCCCAAACGACTTAGTGATTGTAATTACAAAAGAGAAAGAGCAACTCTGCAGTGAAGAAACTGGACAACTTGCAGCCAAGTGGTCCAAACAGGACACCACTTTTCATGAGCAGGACACTAGGAATAGAGTAGAACTTCCTCAGTATAATAAGGGGAATTTATGAAAAGCCCAAAGCTAACTTCATATTCAATGGTGAGACAAAGCTTTCCCCCTGAGATCAGGAACAAGGATATCCACTTTTATTGCTGCTATTCAACATGGCACTAGACATTGTAGCCAGAGGATCAGGCAAGAAAAATAAATAAAAAAGTATCCAAGTCTGAAAAGAAGAAAAAACTATTTCTAGATGACATGACTCTATACATAGAAAGTATAAATAAATTCACTAAGAACTACTAAGCAAATTTAGCAAAACGGTAGGGTAAAGAATAACACACAAAAATCAGTTGTGTTTCTATACACCAGCAATGAATAATTTGAAAAATAGAAAAATAATTTATTTATAATAGTATCCAAAAGAATGAAATTGCTAGAAATTTAGCTGAAATTTAACCAAGAAATGAAAAATTTGTACAATATTAACTGCAAAACATTTCTGGAAAAAAAAAAAAAAAAGAGGATGGCCTAAACAAATGGAAAGACATCCCATGTTCATGGAGTGGAAAACAAATTTTTTTTTTTTTTTTTTGAGACAGAGCCTCAAGCTATCCCCCTGGGTAGAGTGCTGTAGCATCACAGCTCACAGCAACCTCCAACTCCTGGGCTCAAGTGAGTCTCCTGCCTCAGCCTCCCAAGTAGCTGGGACCACAGGCACCGGCCACAGCACCCGGCTATTTTTTGGTTGCAGCTGTCATTGTTGTTTTGGTGGGCCTGGGCTGGATTTGAACCCGCCACCTTAGGTGTATGTGGCTGGCACCTTAGCCACTTGAGCCACAGGCGCCGAGCCTAAATGGTTTTTTTTGAGACAGAACCTCAGGCTGTTGCCCTGGCTAGAGTGCTGTGGCCTGACAGTTCACAGCAACCTCCAACTCCTGAGCTCAAGCAATTCTCCTGCCTCCACCTCCCAAGTAGCTGGGACTATAGGCACCTGACACAACATTCAGCTAATTTTTGGTTGTAGTTGTCATTGTTATTTGGCAGCCTGGGCTGTATTCGAACCCCCAGCTCAGGTGTAAGTGGCTGGGCCTTAACCACTTGAGCCATAGGTACCAAGCCTTTTTTTTTTTTTTTTTTTTTTGATATAGAGTTTCACTCTTGTTGCCCTGGGTAGAGTGCTGTGGTATCACAGCTCACAGCAACCTCAAACTCAAACTCTTGGGCTTAAGATTCTCTTGCCTCAGCCTCCTACGCAGCTGGGATTACAGGCACTGCCACAACGCCCAGATATTTTTTTTTTTGAGACAGAGCCTCAAGCTGTCCCCCTGGGTAGAGTGCTGTGGCATAGCTCACAGCAACCTCCAACTCCTGGACTGAAGCGAGTCTCCTGTCTCTGCCTCCCAAGTTGCTGGGACCACAGGTGCCTGCCACAATGCCTGGCTATTTTTTTTCG
>CAUYQV010091416.1:0-37504 GCA_963574575.1 Galagoides demidoff | reverse complement strand
CACAACAATTATGAGAAAGACATGATGGCTATGTTAGCCAGTTGGATGAGAGTTTTCCAAACTGCATATGGAAGCAACACACTGTATCCTATGATAGAATTAATGTACACAATTATGATCTAATAAAAAAAAAGATAAAAACAATTTTAAAAAGCATGTAATTGATCAAAATATACATTTGCTTTCGGTTTCCTGCTGCTTTAGGACAAAACTTTATTTTTTCTTTTTTTAATTTTAGAATATTAGGGAACACACATGTTTTGTTTATGTACTTTATTTTTGTACAAATTGAGCAAAATTATAAGTGTGACCTCACCCAGATAATATGCTGTATTATTGTACCTAATAATACCGTAATACTATACCTAATAATACTGTAATATTGTACCTAATAGGTGTGAATATACCCATCCATATAAATGGTCTATTTTATTTCATTTTTTATTCATCCCATATATTTTTATTTAATAAAATGCTTAATTTTATTTCCTCTTTCTGTGTTATTTTCATTTAGAGACATGAAAAGTTTGTATAATATTTAGAAATATTATTCAAAAGATTTTTAAAATTTATTTCCAATATTATACTGTGGTGGGCCTCGATGGGATACTCAAAGAACAAGTTTTCAAATGTGCCTGGGGGGAATATATTCTTTGTTACAGACAAGAAGATATAAGTGTATGAAAAAAATGAGAGAATAATTGTCATAGTACATGATTCTTATGATATTATGAATGGAATAATACTGGGGAGGGGTGTAGCATAAGTATCAGCTGGAATCATTCAATTCAAATGGGGACTCATAGCAGAGGACTACGTAAGCCAAAAATGGAGAGAGAACTTTTCAATTTAATTTTAAAAACGTGAAATAACTGAATGAGATTCACTGCATTTTAAAAATATGGGTAGCTATATTTTCCCAACCAAATAGATTGTTATTTACAAATAAATCTCTCTCTACATATGCTGTGTTTTATACATGCACATATATTTAAAGTATACAATGTAATGATTTGATATACCTATATAATACATTATGATATGACTTCTAAAATCAAGCTAATAAATATATCCATTACCTCACATAGAAACATTTTTCATTTGAACTGTGAAAGCACTTTAGAAAATTTCATATGTACACTACAGTATTATTAAGTATAGTTGCTATGATGCACTTTAGACACGCAGAACTGATTTGTATCATAACAACGTCTAATACAAATTTGTATACATATACAAATTGCCTTGGACTAACATTTAGCCCATGCTAAATAATAAAGAACTTATCTAAAATTACTAGTTTCAAAAGGAATAGTTTGCATGGAATACAGATAGGGAGAGATAAGACAGTGCAGGAGACCTCATTTTGATCATTAAGCCTTCACTTAATGTTATACGTATGGTTTTGGAAATTGCAGCTCTTAGTAAAGGAATGTACAGAAGGGGGCAGTGTCTGTGGCTCAAAGGAGTAGGGGACCAGCCCCCTATACTGGAGGTGGTGCGTTCAAACCCAGTCCCAGTCAAAAACTGCAAAAAAAAAAAAAAACAAAACAAGAATGTACAGCAGGAAATAACTACATTATTTTCTTCAAAATCATGTAGTTATTTCATTAATAAGACAAAAGTTGGTTTTCTTATATGTAACTTTGTCTAATGTGATCAGGACAAAGAGGTAAGTAAATAAAATTTCAGGGCAATATTAACAGTTGTCTAGACTCATTGACATTATATGCTCAGGTCAATATGGGAGAAGAGAACAAGGGGAGAGAGACCCTACTCCTATGAAGTTTGTTGATATTGGAAAGATAAGTATTCACTTTCCCAACTCTAGTTTTGGTATAAGCATTTAGTAGCTGCTCCCCATGTCACCAGACTTAACAAGAACAGTTCAAATGACAGTATGATCCATCATTATGTGTAAATTACCCTTGCCATTTTTGCAGTATATATTGTGGGATAGATTTTCCCCAGGATTTCATAGCTTCAATGTGGGGGAAAGGTTGAGAGTAGTGATTGACAGCCTTGTCAGAGTCTGAAGTGTAGATTAAAGACATGACCTTACTGAAAGACCTTGTGATGTCCCCTGATGGGGCCTGAAAGAAAGAAACAGCCTAGTCTCTCAAGAGTTCATCAGTACTGAAGGAAACCAAATGAAGTATGTGCCTACAGAAGTTATGGTGTCAGACCAGGTCAGCCCCAAAAAGACACGAATAGATTAAATTCTGTTGATATGCAGATATTCTTCATCATATTCTACTTCTAGGGAATTTAAAATATGATATGGAAGTGACCAAAAAAAAGCTGAAACACAAAAATTTAACTATACTTATACTAGCACAATTATTATAATAATGAATTTGATCAAAAATACTTGTTTCAACTAAATATTTCTATTAAAAAAACATAAGAAAATCACTTGCTGTGAAATAAAAATAAATAATTCCTTTGCTTACTGAAATATATGTTTGTAAATGTAAACATCATTATTTAGTTATGTTACATATTCATTGTGAGGTCCAGTGTGTCAGTGGTCACTGTGTTACTTCATAAGATAAGATATGAGGCTAAAACTGGTTGCACAACAAAGTCAAGTCTGCTAGGAACAAATTCCTTAGCTATATCATGACCGTAGACAGAAATATCATGACTGTAGACAGATCTCGATCTTTGACCTCATAAGAAAAAATTCAATATTTTTCATCACGTCAAAATTAAATATGTATACAAACAAAAATTAAGTAAAATATAGTGGAAGATAATTTTGCATTGAAAGATCAAGTTTCCAAAATCAAAATTTGTGAAAACAGAAACATGTATCAAATGAGTTATATTATTACTTAATTCTAACCAAATAAGTGGCAAAATTATCTACTTTGGAAAATAAAATATTATCAAATGGTCTTGAAAATATTATCATATTAAAAAATCTACTTATTAAAATGACTTCTTATGTCTGTATCTACATGTAGTTATTGTATTTGTCTTTGAGAACTCAAAATTATTACATTAAAAATCCAGTTTCTTTTTACTACATCACCTTGCTTGTTACCCATAGTATCTTGTCTTATTTCTCATGATGGCATCTGCACTCCACCCACTTTTTGAAATTAAAGACTTTATATTTGTCTGTGAGTTATCATTCTCTTGCACTCCCTGTCATTCATCTGGGATTTATATCTTTGATTTTTAACTCAAAGTTATATCTTAAGCCTACCTTTTCTTCTTTTGATTTAATAATTTTTTTTTTCTCTCCTTTATCTCTTACGTGGGATAGTCTGTCTCCTCACTGGTCTCTGCTACTAGGCTTTTTCCAATATATCTTTTCAGTGTAATTATTTTTTTTTTAATTTCCTAGTTTTGCTATTTACTTTATTGATAAAAACTTCCATATGTGTGACTACAGGAAAAAATACAAAGTCATTAGACACACATAAAAATACCTGACAAATTTGACCCCGAACTATGATTTTAGCATCACCTTCAACTACTTCTTGCATTTCTTGGCACTATGTTATCAATAAGTTGTTACTCATGCTTTCACAAAATAAATCAAGATTCTTTTCTATTATATTCATTTTCCCAGACCTGTAAAGTGTCTTTGAGGTATAGCATTGGCCTCCCCCTAATTAACATGTTAATGAGTTACTCTAATTTATTTGACTTATTCATGAACTTAGTGTGCAACCACTTGTCCCTGTTTCTTTGTGTCACATTGATCTTGATCTCACATGTCCTACATATTAATGAATGCTATATGTACTTTCACAGAAAATAATGTCTTATGACATTAAGGTTGTCTCAAAATCCTCTCAGACCCGGGGAAATATTCAAATTTTAAAAAATTTAAATATTTTTATTTCTGTATTTTTGCTTTCATTAAATAGATCCTATAAGCAACTTTATAAAGAGACATTTACTTTATGATTTTAAAAGATATTATGTTTCTTTAACATATTCTATAAGTCATCAGGTGATTAGCAGGAGGTTAATCTAAGATCATAATCATTTTAGTAGTTATGACTTTATTTTCTATTAATTTATATTAATATTTACATTGTATGCATTTACTATTAATTTTACTCCCTATCTTTATTTAATATTATAATCAAAATTATAGTGGTGATTCTTAATACATTTTGAACAATACTAATATGGTTTGTTTTACATAGGAGCCACGGGCTGGACTGATTCCCTTCAAGATTTGTATGTTGAAGCCCTAATCCCCAGTACCTCAATTTATTTTGAGATAGAACCTTTAAATAGGTGAGTATATTAAAATAAGAGCCTTATAGTGGGCTCAAATCCAACTGATTATTGTCCTTATAAGAAAAGTCAATTAGAATGCACAGCAAGAACCAGGGAGACCGCTATAAACTGTTAGCAACAAGGCAGTGGCCGTCTGCAAGCCATGGAGAGAGGTCTCATGAGAAGCAAAGCCTGATGACATCTTGATCTTGAACTTCTATCACCCAGCACTGCAAGAAAAATAAGTTTGTGTTGTTTGAGTCATTCAGTCTTTGGCTTTTTGTTATGGCAACTTTAACAAACTAAGGCAATAGATTTTATTAAGGCATCAGTGTGAGTAATCTTTGCTCACAGTTCTAGCGTCCACAGGAGATAGCAGAAAAGCAAAGGCTTTGAGTATAAACAACAAACATAGGTCAAAACCCCAACTCAGGTACTTAACAGTTGCCTGATTTGCTAAACTCACGGAACTTCAAAAACTCACTGATAATTGGGAATAACTGTCACCATATCATAAGGGTATCCATATACTAATTAAGTTTATGTATAGTAAGCTAATGGAAATTATTCATTTTATTGCCCATTTTCATAATGGAAAAAATTGCTTACTTTGGGAAAATTTCTCTTTACCTTGATCAATACATTACTCTGTCTTTTAAAAAAAAATTTTTTTTGGCTTGGTGCCCATGCTCAGTGGTTAGGGAGCAAGCCACATACACTGGGCTGATGGGTTTGAACCCAGACCAGGCAGGCTAGAACAACAATGACAACTAAAACAACAACAACAACAACAACAACAAAATAGCCTGGCATTGTGCAGGCACCTGTAGTCCCAGTTAAATGGGAGGCTGAGGCAAAAGAATCGCTTAAGCCCAAGAGTTTGAGGTTGCTGTGAGCTGTGCCACCACAGCACTCTACCAAGGTCAACATAGTGAAACTCTGTCGTTCATAAACAAATAAATAAATAAAGATAAATAAATATAAAAAATTTTTTTTAAAGAGACTAGCCATTTTTGCTTTACTTTCTTTCTGTAATCGTCTAAAATGGGTCATATACATTTAAGTTTATCCTTTTTAAAGCACTAAACTTTATACTGACTATAAATATTCCAAACCACACATCATAATAAATAACATCAATTATGTTGGTAGCTTATAAGTTGTTTATTTTTCAGAATTGACATGAATCACAGAAGTGAAAATTTATTAGTTTCTCAATATTTTGCCTGCTCTCCAATTGAAATTTCCATTAATTACATTAAATTGAAAATTTAGTTTCTCAGACTTGCTTGCCATTGTTGTTTCCTAGAAGGAAATAATGTCCCTGCTTTCTTTGTTGCCATGTATCCCTTCTAAAGTGAATTTTCCTATAGTGAATTTCCTAACTCCATTAAAACTATAAATGATCAAATTACTCCATTGATTAAATGTTACAGAATTTTGATTAAATTGAATAAAATTTTGTTTCCCTTCAGTGATTTATTGTGATTATCTTTAGGCTCCAAGCAATTCATTAGTGACCACACTTAAGATCTTCTGCTTCTGATCCTTTCTAGAACATGTCAAACTTATTTCCACTTCTGCCTAGGAGCATATTTTTTAAATGGACAAATGTGCCTTGTTCAGATAAACAAAACTCAAAACAAACCGTGTAATTTTCAGCAGACACAACATCCTTTCACTCAGTGATATTTCTCCTACAATATGATTCAGCAATCATTCACAATAAACCTTATTTTACTTTAGCTATTTTCTAAAGTATACATTTAAAGAAGTTTTTCAAGGAACTTTAGAGGTAAAATTTTGGAAGTAACATGACCTTCATACATCAGCCAATCAATGATCTTTTAGTGTTTCAATAAAATAAAATGTCTCATTTATTCTACTATGAATTTCAGATAAGAGTTGAGAAAAAAGTAATCATTTTCAATACTAGACAAAGCCCAGGGAAAACTGAATAAATTGCTTTTTCTATCTTTTTACTTATCATATGTTTTTGAAAATGGTTTCAAGGTTTTTACAGAGTTATAAGCAGTTTGGGGAAAGCATCTGGTATTGATTTAATTATAACAAAAGATGTTTGTTTAAAAGTTCTATGCCTTTATTTTACAGGCTTTGAGACATAAAAGTTTTTTGTTAAGACAAAGTAAAGATATTTTAATACTACTGACAAATATCCGTATTAAGTAAATGATTATATTACCTGCTTTCCAAATTACTTAATCTCCGCATAAATAATGTATATATTAAAAGTTTATCTAAAATTTGACCTGATTTATTATTATTTCAAGTATTTATTAACCATATGAGAGCATTTAGAGTATTTGCTATTATTTTAGTTATTATTAGTTATTGATATAATAATCAGATATAATTAAACTTTTTTATAGACTAGCTTAAATCTTTGAAAACAAAAAGGCTAACAACCATACCGTGAATGGTATAAAAAGTACACTGTGAAGGCACACTATTGATGTTAATGTACTAATGTCAACAGTAATCTGGGTGAGTGGAAAAAAAATCATAAGTAGATACATCTATTTGTTTATATAAAAATTAAAACTATTAAAAATAAGTTTGTATATTTAAATGTTCATATTTGAGTACAGGCAGCCCTTGAGTTACAAACATCAGACTTGCATACAACTCAGATCTATGAATGGAGGCTAGGACACAAATCTAACTGTCATATAGCTTATACTGGTGAACGGAAGCTATTACAGGTAATAGGTAAATGTACCTTTTCCTACATACGTACAAATTCATTTAAGAGCAAATCTACACAACCTATCTCATTCATAACCTGGAGACTGCCTGTACATATAATCAGATCAAATATGACTTAATTCATAATTCTTACAAATACCGAAAAACCTAAAACAAATAATATAAGAAGTCAGGATTCTACTTAAATAAATGGACTTCAAAATCAGTTAGGCCTCATTCGTAATCCTGGTTTGAGCCTGATTTGCTATTTGACCTTGGGAAAACTATTTATCATGTCTAAGATTTGGTTTAGTCATCTGAAAAATGAAAAAAACAATTCTACTTCACCAGATGCTCTTAAAGATTAATGATGCAAGTGCATTCATGTATTTGGTGAAATAACTCTCAATAAATGGCAGACTTTACATCGTTGTAAATAAATCAAGATCGTGCCCTTTTACTAGTGAATCTACTTAAGGTAGCTATGATACCGTGGCCTGCAGACAAAAAGGGTTCACAAAGCTGTGGTTTCACAGTGTGACATTTTTCTAAGTCCTAGAAAAGCTTTAAAGTGTTAAGAATTCATTTATTTCAACTTATTCCCACTAAAAGGAATTTACATTCCACATAAAGCAAAGAGAAGGAAATAACTCATAAAAACACAGCCAAATGTATCTACAACTAAACATATCAGCTCTCGGGTACTTTTCTTCTATCACACATACATGTATCTAAATTAGAAGAAAATCAGGTTATTATACAATTTTGAACAAAGTTAGATAATGATGGCAAAGAAGGATGGAAGTGCAGTGTGAAGATTAAGGAGGAGGAATTATAAAATCAAGAAACATGATTTATGGTATAAAATCAAAATATAAAATAAGAAGGCAATAGCGCTACTCATCAAAAAATAAAACATACACTACATATATATGGTATTTTGATTCAGTAAATTCAATCCCTAAATTGAATCCAAATGTAAGATAATTTTTTTTTAATGTTTGATAGCTATAGAAGCATGGAATAACTTTGCATGGGAGGAGTCAGGAGAGAAGAGAATAACCCTAACAGGGTAAAATAATGATGGCTTAGAATAAAATGACAAACTGATACAATGTATATTTATACAAACCATGAAAAAACAATTTTAAGAAAATTAAATTGTCATCCCACTAATCTTTCTAAATGTAGAATATAAATGTCTTAACACAATAACTAAGAAAATGCCATGAAGGCTATGTTAACCAGTTTGATGAAAATATTTCAAATTGTATATAAAAATAGCACACTGTACCCCATGACAGTATAATGTACACAGCTATAATTTAATTTAAAAAAAAGAAAATTAAATTGTAAAATATTTGTTTAAATATTAATCAGAAAGCATTCAAAATTTTATGTATAGTATAGTCAACTAAAATTTGTTTTTTTTTACTGAATTTGGGAAAAATATATGTGAAGAAGATATTAGGAAAGGTATTTTCTTTTTTGTAAATTGCCATTTTTGTTTACAATTAATTCAATTCCAAGAAAAACAATCAGAAATAATGTAAAAATATTAAATTATGCATACAGCTTCACTTTCTAACATTGAGGAAGTATTTTAATTAATTTTTTAAACTAAAAGGCCAACATAAGTAGAGTCTACGAAACATTGTTACAATCTCTTTAAGGAAGAAACTATGACCTTTAATAATTCTGAACTCTATAAGAACGCAGGCTATATGGCTCAATGATAAATACATAGATTCTGGGCTCAAAATTTTTCTATTCTGATTATCACTCATTATGTGTGATCTTGGGCAAGTTGATTAACTCATTTTATGTGTACAATGAGACTCTTAATAGACTTTATTTACCTCATAGACTTAGAGAATAAAAGTCTTAATGATGCAAAGCATTTACTACTTTAATCATACAAAGTGAAAGAGTATTAGTTATTTAAGTGTTTTAATTACATGAGTGTTATAATTTTTTAAAGTTACATTTAGACCCATTTAGGAGAAATGTGGATTTCCAAGGTAGTATGAATATGAGGCTAGAGCAATAATGCATCTTGTTAAGGAATGTATTTAAAGACAATGACATTATATTTCTTTTTTTTTTTTTTGAGACGGAGCCTCAAGCTATCCCCCTGGGTAGAGTGCCATGGCATCACAGCTCATAGCAACCTCCAACTCCTGGGCTCAAGCGAGTCTCCTATCTCCACCTCCCAAGCAGCTGGGACCACAGGTGCCCACCACAGCACCTGGCCATTTTTTGGTTGCAGCCATCATTGTTGTTTGGCAGGCTGGGCTGGGGATTTGAACCCGCCACCTTAGGTGTACGTGGCTGGCGCCTTAGCCGATTGAGCCACAGGAGCCGAGCCAATGACATTATATTTGCAGACACCCAATATATATGTATTTTTTAAAGTCCTTAAGTTGAAGTGATTTAAAAAATTGATTTTATTTGGAAGGATATCCTGATAGTCACATGCATACAAATAATTAGCCAAGGGAACATACAGTATTTCACTCAAGAGTTTGTAAATTAAGTTACTTTCATTTGCCTACTAACCATCTCATTCAAGCCTAATGAGCCAACAAATCTGACAGAAATCCCCTGAAATTGAACAGGTCTTCAAAATTCTATTAGATTGTTTACGTGTTGCTGTTGTCTTCTAACAATTGTGAAATACAAAGGTGATGTTGTTTATCATTGCCATGATTAGTTACAGGTCACCTTATACTAGAATGAGATTATCCTGCTTAGGGCAGTGGTTCTCAACCTTCCGAATGCCTCCTAATGCTGCAACCCTTTAATAATTCCTCATGTTGTGGTGACCCCCAACCATAAAATTAATTATTTCCATTGCTACTTCATAACTGTAATTTTGCTACTGTTATGAATCATAACGTAAATATCTGATATGCAGGATGTATTTTCATTGTTGCAAAGGGGTCACAACCCACAGGTTGAGAACTGCTAACTTAGGGTGAAAAAGATTTACCTGGAAAGAAGCAGGGCACTGAAAAATGGCTATACATCTTGACTATTTTTTCCAAATAATTGATTTTGTAGGATAATTAATAAACAATAGAATATAATATAAAAAAATCCTAAGTTAAGTCAATGCACTCTAAACTATATTTTGAAAGGCAAAATTCCATTACCCTTCGAATGATTAATATATAGAAGAGCAGCACAGTAGAGAGAGGCTCCAAAAAGAAGAAATTTTCACTTTTCTTTTCTTTATTTGACAAAGATGTTCTTAATATTCCCTCAGTTAACTGAATTTCAGAGAGGCTTTTTTTTGGACCACAGGACTCTGATCTCCCTTTTCTTAGGGCATTTAGAAAGTGCCCGGTTAGAATTTGCTCTACCTCTTTGAATAGAATGTCTTCTGCCATCCTCTTGCCAGTTTTTTTATTGACAAATATATTTATAATTATGCATGCAAAAATCATCAACCAAGTATTTGCAATCAAAATCTACAACATATTTAAAAAGGATCATATACCATGAATAAGTGAGATTTACCCTAAGAATGCAAAGTTGGGATAATATCTGAAAGTCAGTAAATATTATATACCAAATTAATAGAATAAAAGTTATAATGACATGACCAGAGATGGCTGAAGTTTGTGTATTAGAAGACACTATAGTTAAGATAGCATTTTCCCCCAGATTGATCCACAAATTTAATGCAATTTCTATCAAAAAATGGGCTGCCTTTTTTTTTAATAAACATTGAAAAGCTGATTTTCAAATTTATATGGAAATGCAAGGGGCCCAGAAGACTGAAAAACATCTTTAAAAAGAACAAAGTTGGAATTTCCCATTTTAAAAACTTACTACAAAACTACACTCATCAGGACTGCATTGAGCCATCATAAATAGAAATGTATAGCTTGATGGCACTTCCCACCAAAAGTTTTGTTTTGTTCTGTTTGAGACAGAGTCTCACTCTGTCACCCTTGGAAGAGTATTGTAGCATCATAGCTCACTGCAACCTCAAACTCCTGGGCTCAAGGTATCCTCTTGGTCTCTCACCCTTTGGAGTAGCTGGGATAATAGTCACCTGCCATGACACCCAGCTAGTTTATCTTTCTTTCTTTTTTTCCAAGTTGTTGGGGATTTATTCAGGATACAAAGAACCAGGTGATGTTGATTGCATTTTTTAGGTAAAGTCCCTCTTATAATTGTGTCCCACTACCCAAAAGTGTGTCACACCCTGTGACCTCCCACCCCTTCACTTCTTCCCTCTCTCCGCTCTCCTCTTCCCCTACCCCCCAAAGTGTACTAAGTCATCAACTGTCCTCATATGAGAATTGAGTACATTGGATTCTCGCTTCTTCATTCTTGTGATGCTTTACTAAGAATAATGTGTTCTCATTCCATCAAGGTTAATACAAAGGATGTAACTTCTCCATCTTCTTTTATGGCTGAATAGTATTCCGTGCTATACATACACCATAGCTTATTAATCCATTCCTGGATTGGTGGGTATTTAGGCTGTTTCCACATTTTGGCAATTGTAAATTGAGCTATCATGAAGAAGTAGGTTTCATTGCAGGGTTGCAAGGCTGGTTTTTGCAAGACTGGTTTAACATATGGAAGTCCATGAGCGCTATTCACCATATCCACAGAAGCAAAAACAAAGACTATATGATCCTCTCAATAGCTGCAGAAAAAGCATCCGTGAAAATCCAGCATCCTTTTCTAATTAGAACACTGAAGAGTATAGGCCTATAGGCCGAGGTGGCACATTTCTTAAACTGATCGAAGATATCCATGAGAACCCACAGCTCATATTTTACACTGCTGGTGTGACTGCAAACTAATACAACCTTTTTAGAAGGAAGGATAGAGAACCCTCAAAGAACTCAAACTAGACCTCCCATTCAATCCTTCAATCCCATTACTGGGCATCTACCCAGAAGGAAAAAAATCCTCTTACCATAAGGACACTTGCACTAGACTGTTTCCTCTTGCCAGTTTTACAACCCAGACAAATCTTACTCAATAACTTTGAGACATCTCTTTGAAATATAAAATCAGGAAAAATGCTGCCGTATTTCCCAGTCTCTAAAGGATGGTAGATACTTGATTTCAATAAACAAGAATTAGCAAACACAAATGGTCTAATCTTACTGACTCTCTTCTGCCCTTGTATCCAATTATTTTCCATAAGCTTCATCCCAGCACTGGAAAACTCTACTGCCTTTTGTTTCAATAGGGTTGAGTTCAATCTCTCTACCCTGTTGGAATAGTATGAATAAAGTCATCTTGCCTGGCTGACTTGTCCAGTCAAATTTTTCTTTGACAGTTGGTTTGCATATTTATTTGAAGCAGAATTTCACAATATCAAAAGTAATCAAATCCCAATATATTGAACTGAAGGGATGCTATCTTCATTGTGTTTCACAGATTTTTTCTTGACACAAATCAGAAAAAACATCAGTCAAGTCAGATTTTATAAAAGGTATACAGCTTATGACTTTTTATCTTTGTCCAAACTTTCTTCCATGATTCAAATGAGAAATTGCATGATTAACACAATCTTAATCAATTCAATGTAGAATAATATGACTTTTATTTGAAAGGGCAGAGCAATTAGGCTCTAATAATTAAAGATTATGTAATTTACACTACTTAAACTTTTAACAATTTTCTGTTATTTTTACATAAGATTACTTGATGTAGAGACCAGGAAATAGCAAACAGATCACATACACCCACAGGAAGTAGAACCCCACATTTATTTCGTTCCATTGTGTAAATTGGCTTCTTCTTGTGCATTACCTCTCATTAGGGAAGAAAATACTCTCACAGTTTTATTTTAGTCACTGTCCACTCAGAAATATAGTCTGTCAAAAATGATAGATGACTAAAAGAGCTGGAAAACTAAGGAACAATCTAGGACAGTTGACACCTCATTGCCTTTGAAAGGCTCTTTTCTGAGCAGTAAAGGAACACAACACTTTGAAACTTTTACTTGGGAGAAAGCCAAGAACCACAGAAGGAACGTGAAACACTATGCTAAATTTCTAAATATTGCTGATTATCTTGCATGATTGGAAAAAGGAAAAAGCAGTTGGAGCCTATTTTAGAGAGCATCCAGTTTAGAGAAAAGCCTAAAGAACTTCTCCATGGCAGTTTGTGACAGGGCAGTCAACATACTCAGCTTAGCTTCCTCCTACCAACTTTGTTCACTCCAGACTTATACTATATTTAGCACGATTTCTCATATATGTTTCATACATGCTGTTGCTCTGTGCATAAAGGAAAAGTTCTATTTCAAATTAATCCCTTGCCTAGACATTAAAAAATAAAACTAATAGGGAATTAAGCTTTAATAAGCGTTAGCAAGATGGAATGGTATCATCAATTAGTTTCCCTAGCTGAGTAAAGCCGGGCTCAGGGGGTCTGATTTATGAGTTTCACAAACCCTCAGTGACAAAGCACAGTTTCCTCCACTATACTATTATCTTGCTGTTCTTACTCATACCTACCTGTAATGCCCATCATTAAAATAAAGCTCCAAGTTAGGGAATAAATGAAGTCATTATTTAGTAAATGCTGATATGGAAATCACATTTGTTAATTGACAGAGATAAAAAATTTCCCATGCTAAGAGTTCTGATTAATCGAAAAAAATCGTCATTGCCTTGGAAGTAAGAGGACTTGGTAGGGGTTAGACGGTTTTAGAGCAGGATTACAACAAACCCTAGCACTTATACATTTTAGAAATTTGAGTCAAATAAGGAAAGTTGGGATAAATCTTATAGTAGATGAAGGAAGAAAAGAAATTAGGGTTGAGGAGAGAATGGCTAACCCAGCAAGACCTAATTCAGAGTAGAGAAATAACATCCCTGTTCATTTTATGTTAACACTGGCGTTTCCTTTCCTTAGATGTTCCTTCATGGCGAATTATTCCCCTCTTTTTCTTTTGGTTGCATCTGTTTTCCTATTTGGTAACTGAGAAAGAGTCAAAACCTACACAAAAAAGTCATTGTTTAGAGAACTAAAACTGCTTAAAGAGATATTACTTATTTAGAATTCTACACTATTTTGATAGTCACTGACATTTATTTCAACAAATTTGCAAAAAAATTAATTTTAAAATTTATAGTGTCTCATAACCAGAAAATGTAGACTCCATAGAATTAATAGACTATGATCATTAATTCATGAAATACTATACTATATATTTTTTTGCAGTTTTTGGCTGGGGCCAGGTTGAACTCATCACCTCCAGTATATGAGGCTGGCGCCAAACTCCTCTGAGCCATAGGCACTTCCCACTATCACTTATTTTTTATATAGTTCTCTTTGTTTTTATGTACATCTCTTTTCACTCAACTTACATTTTCACATATAAAAATGAAAAGATAACAGATGTCTAAAACCAATCCTCTGGACCAACAGCCTAAAGACGGCCAGAAGGGTGGTAAAGAAATAAATAACACAGTTTTAAGTTAGTAAATCTTCAGGGAAAGCAAAGAAAGAGAAAAGTTTTGTATATAATTTTAAAACACTACTGTCATCCATGCAATTAGATTTTCCTTCAAGCACTCAGTAATATTGACTAGATTGTGAGTTTTGAAAAGGTTATAAAAGGAGAATTAGTACAATTTTGGGCAGAAAGTGACATCAAACAGGCATTCTTGAAAATCTTCGCCAACTATTTCATTCAGTTACTGAACCATAGACAGATAGTACCTCAAGACTTCTAGTTGTAAATACTGTAGTGAAAAGGGACTCTGAGGTTAAGACTGGTTGACTTCAGGGAGGGACTTGAGGGATGGCAAAAGAAAGAAAGAAATTTAACATGAAAGTGTAATGTCTGTAATATAATATCAAAAAAAGTGTGTGTGTTCATGGACTGAAAAAAAAAACCCAACTGATGAAAATGACCAGCAAATTCTGAAAGAGAGAAAGAAGAAAGAGGTTTTAGCACACTTATCACAAGACGTGAAGATACTGCCTAAATTATAATAGGTAATGCATTTAGAATGTGGCAGGTTTTCATTAAAGTCTTTCAAATGGTCCTCATAGCATATTATCTCTTATAGAAGTGTCAGAGACAAAATGTTAAAAAAAAAGAACTTTAGTGTATCAAAATCAACATTTATATTTCCCTTCCATGAGAATCTGCTCCAGTTCACAGCCTCCACCTGCGAAAGCAGCTCTAAGAAATAAGTCCTTGATTTGTAATAGATGATAAACTCCAGGTCTGTTATCTTATCTGTGGGTAACTGAAGCACAACCTGGGTAGTGGTTAAAGGTGATATTAAAGGTAGAAAGATGTTTTCAGTCAGTGGGTTATATAGTCTTCCACTTGATAATATACACTAAAGTATTAGAAGTAGAAAATATTTGCATAAAATCATAATAATTTGTTAATAATAAGTAAAAACAGTTTAAATAATACACAAATTAGCCATTTCACACCGTAGTTCATAAGGCACCTGAACATATGAATAAGAATTAGAAGTCACCAGAAACCGTGTGGCAGGGAACATGCTTGTTGAGAAGAAAAGCTGTTTGCAACGTCGGCCCCTCACTGTAGTGTTTTAGAAATATGATGGATAACCACCACCATCGGAGATGTTGGATTCGTTGACTTGTGATGTGACTTGGCATTACTCTTTGTAAAAATTCTTAAAATAATTCTAATCTAGGAGAGTCCTTATCCAACAAAAGCAATTAATGTAACCTGCTTCTATGTACCCTCAATGAATCCCCAATAATAAAAAAAAATAATAATTCTAAAGCGCAGGGAAGGCTGAAAACACGTAGAGCAGAGAGAAGGGATTTTACTGATCACAGCAGCATAAGTATTAGTAGAGGTAGGAAATGAATTTGGAGCTGCAGAGGGTTTTTTAATCTAGAGTTTCTCAGGGATTTGAGAGATACATTTCGTACTGGCATTTTTATTAATATATCATTTTTATAAATCTCTATGATGTGAGACAATCAAAATAAATCTTTAAGTCCACAAAAGGCAAAAAAATCATAAAAATATTTGATAAATGTTATCCTATGCACTTAGCATGAATTAGCTCATTTTATATATAAATTGAAGTATATTTATACTTGTTTTAAAGAATAGGAAACAGGCAAAAAGAGGGAAAGTACACAATTAATAAATAAATCATGAAGTCAGGATTCAAGTCTACATACTCCGGCTCTGATGTGAGCTATATTGATTGTCACAGCAATTTATTTAAATTAATGGAAAGAATACTATAGAATCTGAAAAAATACCTCAAAATAATCATCTGTTATAGAATGGCAACAAAATCTAATTAATTTTATCCAGTACACACATATTTAGTGCTTACTGTGCAACAAGCCCAGAGTCAGACACGGGAGACACAGGCCGGATGGGAACTCCATGTGTCCATGTTGAAAGAAACTTTTTAAGTTGCTGTTAAATTTAAATGAAATTGAAAACAATTTTGTTGGCCCAGGTTTTCTTCAGCAATAGCTTTTAATACACTATCATGTTAAATAGTATAATACTTTAAAGCAGATATAGTACCTTCTTTATAAAAATGTTAAACAATTTTACAGATAAAGTACCCATTTTTGTGCAGACAGTAGAGATTACTAGATTTCAACACATCTCTTACTCTTAAACCTTTACTCTTTCCATTGTCTCCAGTTAATTCATTGCTCCTGAATTCAAAAGAAAAAGAGAATGTAATAATTGATAAGCTATCTTAAATGAATTAATCTAATATTTATCAAATGCTTGCCCTATGTCAAGTATTGTATTAGTGTTTTATCAATGTTATAGCAAATAACCACAACCTGGTGACTTAAACGACATGAGTTTATTGTCTGCAGCTCTAGACGTCAGAAATTCAGAACACTTTATGGGGCTAAAGTCAAAGTGCTGGTGGAACTATGCTCCTCTTTGAGACTCTAGAAGGGAATCCATCCTTTTGCAACTTGAAGAGGCCCCTGCATCGCCGTGGCTCATGACCATGTCATCCAGCATCAGTTCATCTCCACCTTATGTCTTCTCAGCATATCTCCGTCACAGACTGACACCTCTGCCTTTCTCCTAGAAGGACTTGTCTAATTATATTCTGTCCACTTTCATAATCCTGGAAAATGTTTCTGCTTTATAATCCTTAATTTTATCATGTATGTATAAATCCCTTTGCTATTTCAAGACAATATTAAATATAAAAAAGTGACAGTTTGGGGGAATGATACTGTGGTCTTTTTGTGGAGTCATTATTTTGCTGATCTCACTGTGTGAATATTCCTGTATTTAATGTTCACAACGTAAATCATGAAAGGTTATAAACTGATAGTGCTGAAGATACAAGTGTGCGAGGGATTTCCAGGCTTTAGAGAATCTGATTCAGATCTAGAGATCATGTTTAGAATCTGTATTACAACCTTCTTTGCAGTGTAGGCCCCTTGATACTAAATTTCCACAATAGATCCTAAAGTTTACCATGTTTTTGTAAAATACAGTTAGAAAATGAATCATTACCATTATGTTCACTTGGGTTTCTACTCAGAAAAAAAATCCACAGAAATAAAACTAAAAAATAACTATTAATATCTTAGCAAATCTATGATTTGAAGTGAATAATCCTTCAGGATGGACATAAAGTTTGTGAAGTGGTTTACTATTTAAATTGCCTGCAAAGTTTATGTCCACTCTGTGTAGATGTGAATAATGGATACACATATACTTGAAATTATTTATCTGAAACTACCAATGAACACATGAGTGTGCATGTATTAAAACTGTTTATAAATAACCAGCAAGAATCACAAAGATACATTTTTAGATTTCAATATATAATAATTTTACATAAACAGAGAAGATAAAAGACACCAAAAGAAACTATTTTGTTTTCTTTCAGAAAACATTTTATTGTTTTTTTTTATTTGTTTGTTTCTGCAAATTGAGCGCTTTTAAATAATCCAGTAGAAAAAAACTAGATTCAGGTAATATCAGCACATAAAGCCTGGCATATGATAGAAGATTAATAATTCATTTCTATATATGAAGCTATAAATTAATAATATTTCTAATGTTAAATGTTGATTGTTTTTGCTTTTGCTTCATGTTAAGTCTTACAAAGCTATTATTGGTATGGAATACTTAAAATATTATTAGGAAGAAATTGTCTAGATCTAATAACATGATTGGCCCTATGTTACTATTGCAAAATAAAGGCAAGCCAAATATATGGAAATTTATATGATTAAAGAGTAATGTTGGGTTAGCTAATATGAATATGGTTGTAAATCATAATTATTCTAAAAGAGGTAGAATAACTAAGTAAATTATGAACAAGATAATTTTCAGCTGAAGTTAACACATCAAGCCTAAATCCTAGGAACAGAAGCCATTTGCCACAATCTCCCTAAACCATGATGTGAGTTACCTACAGTCAACTGTGGTTTGATAATAGTAAATGAAAAATTTCAGAAATAGACAGTTTGTAATTCTTCAATGCATGTTGTTCTGAGAAGTGTAATGAAATCTCATGCCTTCTCTCTCTGTCTTCCCAAGACCTGTATCCAGACTGACCCACCACCATGAATCATTTAGTAGCCACTTCAGTTATTAGAAAGACTGTCTCGATATTGCAGGGCTTGTACTCAAGTAACCCTTATTCTACTTCCTAATGCCCCCAAGACACAAACATAGTGGTTCTGACAATTTGGACATGCCAAAGAGAAGCTGTAAAGTGCTTCCTATTAGTGAAAAGGTGAAAGGTCTTGAATTAATAAGGTAACAACAATAATTGTATGCTGAAGTTGCTAAAATTCATGATAAGAATGACTATTTTATCCTTGAAATTGTGAATAAGGGAAAAGAAATCTGTGCATAATCATATATAGGTCAGCACCCTCCATGGTTTCAGGCATCCACTGGGAGGCTTGGAATATGTCCCCTGCAAAAAATGGGGAGAATATTGTAAATCCAAAGTTTAAGATATCATAAATTGACCATATTATGTTATTCTATATGGATGAGACATACTGAAATTGACAAAGACATACAGTGAACCTTACAGGATGAATAAAAACAAGTGAAAGAATATAAATTAAGTCACAACATTAAACATTCACATACAAAATAACTACAAGAAAAGGAGTATTCAATGAAAATTGAATAATACTTTATAGAATGAAAAATTCCTATTTAATTATTTTAAAGAAAGGTTGTTTGAATCTGAAACAAAAGGTCACATAAACACACACACAAAAAAACTTCAATTTTGTTCACTATTTCAGATATAGAATTGCTGAATTTATATCAGTAAAGATGAATTAAATTATAATTAATTCATAATGTAATGTAACATGTAAAGTGTGTTTTTTCACAAATTTTCTAGAAATACATTGGAAGAAATTTCTTCCATATAGGTAGTTAGGATTTATAAAATATACAAAATAAATTATTGTATACTGTTTGATTTTGAAATGTATTCTATTGCTGCATAAGAAAATATCCATAAACTGAGTAGGTTAAAGCAACAATTTACTATTAGAACCTGTGGTTCTCTGGGCTGACTGGGTCAGCAGGGAATCTTGCTGCTCTGTGTCTGTCACAGCTGCCACTGGATGGTGGCTTGGGCTGAAGCGTTGTCAAAGATTCTTCACTCATGTTTCTTCATTCTCTGCTGGAACAGCTGGAACTGTAGAGTCTAGTTGGACGTGGAGAAATGTGCCCTTAGTCAAAAACCACTGTGTGATTCTTTTCAGGCCTGACCATAGTTAATTATGAAAGCTTTCCCTGGCAGTTTTAGTGGAGTAAGCTGTGCTCCCACACCACACTTGGTGCACAGCTAGTGCAACTCTGAAGACAGTTTGCAGGCAAGACCTCAGGCTCTTCAGGCCCCTCTGCCCAGAGCAGAAATAATAACAATAACAACAACAACAAATAAAAAATATTGGTAAATTTATTCATATACGACCACATAGGCTTATAATGTGCATCCAGGAACATTTAATGTAAAAGAAAATATCCATATACCCATATATCATTGAAGATGAGGAATGACTATAAAGAAAACTTCAATGCCTACATAAGAAAGAAATGATAAAAATATATATAAAGAAAAAGAACAAAAGAAAGCCATGATTTCAATCTCAAAAATACTGCCTTTGTAACTAACCGCACATTTTAATATGCATGCTCATCTATCATATTCACAATCATATTTAATTATCTATGCTTGTAATACCTTATAAGTATAGTTAAATCATAAAACTGGACCAGAGTAGTTTACGCCTTCCTGACAGGCAGCCCATTGATTTTAATCTTGGAACTTCTCTATTTTAGCTTTTTCTCCCTCTCTACCCCCTGAACTGAGTACTTCCCCGAATAGTACTTCATGATTTGAGGCTTCTCACAACTCCGAGCACGTTGTGAATTCCACTTTATAAGATACACATCTTTGTGTAGCTCAGCTTCAATGACACGCTAAATGTGTCGCCTCTTTTCTTTTACACTTTCAACCTTACTGTTTATGATAGAGCATTCCTGTTGGGCCCAGAATCATGAAAAGATAAAAGGACAAGGAAAAGATACAAAAGAGCATATGAGATTTAAGGAAAAGAGAAAAATGTGCTTAACAGTTATGCGAATGGAATGCAAGAAAAAGAAAAAAAATGATGTTATAGAAGCAAAATTAGAAGAAAAAATTTTTCAAAAATCTGTTTTAAAAAATATATTATATGCTTTTAAACTATTACAAACACCCAGGAGGAATGAAAATCACATCTAGATCCAGCATATGAAATTGTTAAAAAAAAAATGATACAGAAAAATATTCTTACAACCATACAGAGTAAAAAAGACATTGTTTTCTTTTTTTTTAAAAGACATTGTTTTCTTTTAAATTATTTTTCTTTATGTACTTTAGGAATACATAATAAACTAGATGCAAATGTTTGTGGGGAAGTACATTCAATAATAAGATATATCCATATAATGGGTAAGGATCAAATCAGGGTAACCTGGGATATTCATTACCTTAAATATTTACCTTTTACTTATGATAGAAACATTTAAATTATTCTTTTGTAGCTATTTTGAAATGTACATAGGTTATTGTTGAAAGATTCTGGACCCAAAGATAAAAGACTATTCACAGGCACAAGATGAAAGGAAGATGGAGTCCAGTTTTATGCACTCAAAATGGCCTTTATTCTACCTGGGTGCAGGTGGGGTGAGATTCCTGACCCAGAAAAAATCCACCCCTGAGCTATGGCAGATGTAGATTTTAAAGGGTCAGAGAGGCAGGGATTGGTCCATGCACTATTTCCTGGGAAGGACATGTACTCAATCCTTCCTGGGAGGCTAGTTCAACCTGGGTGGGTCAGTAATCTGATCAATTGTTAACTAAATGAGTCACCTCATTTATCTATCAAATACTATGTCTTATTTATTTTTCTTTTCTTTTCTTTCCTTTTTTTTTTTTTTTAGGTCTTATTTCTTCTTTTATTTTGATTTAAAAAAGAAGACGTTGCTTTTGTAATTAACCGTACTAAATGTTTTTCTTTTTGTTCTTTCTTTTTTTTTTGAAAAAGAAAACTTTGCTTTTGTAATTTTAGAAGTCTATCTTGGTGCTCATTATTTTCTAAAAGGCAGCAATATGACTGATAAAAAAAAAATCACAAATAACAGAATGCTACATTCAGAAAAAATAACTAAGATTATAATTCTACATAGTAGATAATTTATATCAAAGTGAAACTTTTTTTTTTCAAAAAAAATATAATTTGTTACTAGAAAGTCCTCAGTAAAAAACACTGTAGGATGTTTCCTAGGCAAAAGAAAATAATACTAGGTGGAACTAGGAAAAGTAGGAAGGAATAAATACGAATTAAAATATTAACTAATTAAGTAAATATAAATAAACATTAACTGTGAAAACAATTATTTCTGGTCAATAGTATGTATTTATATGAACATATCATATCGTTAGAATACATTTTATTATAAATATATTTCTATACAGATAGATAACATTAGAATGCATTCAAATCTAGGCAGAAAATGGGGAATGATATAAGGTAAATATTCTCAAAGTTAAGGCCTAAAATTTTATAGAAAGTAGTAAAAACAACATATTAAAATATTTGATAAAACCAGAATTTTTATTTTAAATCTGGGGATACCACTGAAAGAAAAAGCAAGGAATGTATTGCTAATTGTTTAAAAGAAAGGAGAACTTAATACTAAACACTACTTAAACCCATAGAATGCGAGGGAAGGGCGAAAACAGTCATGAAACAGGTGACAAATAGCCATAAATAAGCTCAGAAATTTCAACTCATGTGTATCGATAAATGTTAATAAAAAAGATGAGCATATGGAAAAGGAAGGAATAAAATTAATTTAAGGAGACTTAGAAAAAAAAAGAAGGAGACTTAGAAACAGATAAATACTAAATAATTGTTTTGAAGGCAGAAAATAAAATGATGTGAGAGAGAAACAAAATAGAGGAGGAGGATAGAGCAGAAAGAATAAAGATGAATATTTTGCATGCAAAACAATAATAGCGATGTCTTTTGGAACTTAAAATATATACAGAAGGAACATATATGACACAATAAGAAATGTGAGAAGAAATAGGAAGAAATAATACAGTGTAAGCTTTTAATATTAGAACATTCTTAAAAGGAAGATAATAATTTATGTTAAACTAGGGTAAGTAAGTTATACATGTAGTCTACAGTAAACAGTAATAAGACTCCAAAAGCCAAACATTTAGTAAGGTAATCCAGAGATATACAGAATGGGAATACATTTCATTCATGGAAAATAAGTCAATAAATTGACATATCAAAATGATATTTAAACACTGTAAGTTATATCAAGCTACTGTTAGAGGGAACTTTATAAAATTATATGTATATACTGAGCAAAAAGAGACCTAAAAATACATAATCTTAGCACATGTTTCAGGAAGTTATTAAGTTAGAACATCTTAGCAAACATAAAGATATAGAAATAAATAAGTCTGAGAATAAAAGTATGTGAATAAAAGTTATTAGTTATTTATAGAAGTAAATAAGTGTGAGAATAAAAGTTACTTATAGAATTAAATGAATAAGATAAGAGAATAAAAGTATTCCCATACAAAAAGTATGAGAATAAAAAGTAATGAAACAAACAATGTTCAATAGAGAGGGTGAGAAATCCCCCAGTAGTTACTTGAAAACTATATGGATAATGAATAAACTGGCAACACTATCACCAGAGAAACAAAAGGAAACAAGAAACCAATAAAAGGCATGATTTGGGGCTTTCAGGCAGGAAAAATGTGATATTACTGCAGATCCTACAGATACTGAAGAGAACATCAGAAGACATTGTCAATAATTTTATAACCAACAAATCTGAAAATGTTGATAAATTAAAAAAAAAAGTCTTAGTAATTTGAGCTTAACGTAGCCTACCAAAAAAGGAAACATTTTAAAACATAATAAAATTATTAAAATGTGTTTTTCTGTGATTATACTTTTTTTTTTTTTTTTTGAGAGAGGGTCTCACCATGTTGCCCTCAGTAGAGTGCTATACCATCACAGCTCACAGCAACCTCAAACTCTTGGGCTTAAGCGATCCTGTTGTCTCAGCCTCCCATGTAGCTGGGACTACAGGCACCTGCCACAACGCCCAACTATTTTTTATTGCAGTTGTCATTGGTGTTTTTCAGACTCGAGCCTGATTTGAACCCCCCTGCCCCAGTGTATGTGGCTAGTGCCCTAACTACTGAACACCAGGCACAAGCTGTGATTATACATTTTCTGATGAAGAAAAATCTAGGCCCAAATGACTACAGTGAATTCTATAAACATTTAATGAAAAAAAAATCCTGAATTCTAAGAACATTTAACGAAGAATTTTAAAACAATTCTCACTTAAAACAGGGCAAGGATAATATAAGAAATAAATATTATGTTAATCTCTCTTACCAACATAGGCTAAAAATACCCAACCAAAGTAGTGTAAACAAAATTTGACCAATACTTGATAATTTATCACAGCTTACTAAGTTAATGCAGAAAAGCTAGCTTTCTTTCTTTAGCATTTAATTCAATTTGCATCTATACTACACAAAAGAGCAAAAGCATTATGATTATTTCAGTACATGTGAAACAAAACAAAACAAAAAGCCTCTAAGTAAAAATGAGATAAGAACATTTACCCTAGTTGTGTTAATCTGACAAAACAATTTTGAAATTTAACATTAAAATATCATATAAATGGTGAAAGCTTTTCTTAAATGAAGAATAAGATAAGAATACCAGTTATCATATTTCTCTATGATATTATACTAAAGATCTCAAGGCAAGAATAATGAGTAAAACACAATAAAATTTAAAGTAAATTGCATCAAAATACAAAAAGGGAAAGATGACCAACTAAATCTTGAGTAAGAATCAAATTAGACAAATTATTCTACCGCATAATAAAACTTCTTAGGGAGCCAAGGTAATTAAGAGCGTATGGCATTGTCATGAGTGCACCAAAAAAAGATATCAATAGAACAGAAAAGAAGGAACAGAGAAAATAATTACACTTTTCACCTTTTAAGCTTGAAACTATAAATACTCATTAATTGATGATTTTGATTAAAAATAATCAACCACAACAAAAAATAAGTGTAACCTTGTGGATACAAACTTTGAGCTTTTGCCTAAAGATAAGTAAAGTAGTAGAAATGCTCACATATTTTACTGAAAATTTAAGAATTGATTCACAAAAGAAATGAACCTGTCACTGTGGAATTTGTGACCTTTCCAACTTCTATAAGCAGTGGCCTTTAATAGTGACTGAAGGCTGAGCTGTGCTTTAAAAGTCATCCTAAATTTAGGTTTTTAGCTCAAAGAGTATGTTAAAGGCTTTGCTAGCCTTATGATCTCTACCTGAGGTTGACTATTTTTTATAATTAAAAACTAATTTTAGGGAGTTTTGCATTTGGGGAGGCAACTCCTCATTTTCATTTTGGAGCTTCTCAGAATTCAAGCTGAGTAGTGGACACTGAGAAGTTAAATAACTCTAAAATTCTATTTTACATACTTGTAATGCGTTTAACACACAAATTGTATTTTACTCAGAGTTGTATTTTTATTCTTAGATGGTTTTCACAAAATTCTCTTTATACATGAAGGAAAGAGTCCAAGAATTATAGTTTATGTCAAAGTAACTTTCACTCTTTTTTCTTTATAAGTCAGCTGTAGGGTGAGAATTTGATCCCATGACAGTGTAAAGCCAGTGTCAGCCTAGTGTTACATCCAGAAGATATTAAAGTCTTACTCTACAGGTATTGAAAAGTATTATAGTTCTTAAGAAGATGATAAAGAGATTATTTTTCCACACAACATAAAGCAAACTCCAGAAAATCCTCTTTATACTTCTTCCCTCAAAACCTATTTCTCAGGGTAATTGTTCATCCTATTATTTTGCTTTCTCATGCTTTAGAAAAGCATCCAAGGGAGGGAATTGTAAGTAGTCATGTGCACACACACACACACACACACACACACACACACACACACACACTCTTCTATCATTTTGTCTTGGACCCTGCCATGCACTGCCCAGATCCCCTTCAATACAGAACATGCTGTCTAGGCTCTTGGGAGTTCTGTTGGGAGACATTTCAGCTAAGCTACTTCAGAGACCGACTCAGCTGCCATTGGCCCAAGATTAAACCTCTTTTTGGGGTATCTTGCAACCAATGTGATGAGATGTAACCTGGTAATCTCTGCCTTACAAACAATAGCTCTTTAGAACCCCACCTTAGTCCAAAGTTCCCAGTGAGTTGCCCGAGACAGTTGTTGAGCTTGTATCACAGATCAAATTCTCCTTGTACTCAATCATTTTCTCCCATGTGACTCTTTCTAATATATGAGTAGAAATTCAGTTATAGTAAATTTTAGTATATAACTCATTAAATTATTAACATATTAAGTATATAGGAGTTATCAAATTAAAAGGACCCAGTGTCTCTCTATGAAATTAGCAAATGATAAAAAGTATCCTAAAAGCACAGGAAAGAGAATGATAGGAAAACAAACAATATCTCAATCCTTTTTGAAAAAATTCTTAAGTGCATGAGATTTTGTAATGTATTGTACAATTTACAATTTCAAATATTTAAATTGGAAATGCATGTAGAATTGGAATTATAATCACTTTGCCCTACAAGAAAGCAGTATCCCAGAATTCCTTCACTTGAAACATATTGATATGGTTAGACCTTAGAAAAGGACTTCAGTGAGTATTAGATAAACTGGGTCCTGTGGTTTTTGTAGCATTATTTATTAAAGAATCCAAATTTTGAAGAGATTAACACATAGCTTATACTTTAAATTTTAAAATGATCGTAAACTTATATTGTATCTAACAGAATATTTTTACAATAGATTATATAAAAAAGTTCCCTTAATTTTGAGGTCTCCCATGTATTTATATCTGTGATCTACTTCATATTCCCCAAATGGATTTAGCTATACCCTTTTTCAGATAAATGTCAAATTTCCTGACAGAAACCTATCATCAGTTTAGGAGTCACTCAAAATAATGTGTATAATCCAAATGTGACTAGGTAAGCACTCATAATAATATCTTTAAATTATGAAACTAAGATTTATTGGGGTAGATTTATCCCCCAAAATAACATTTTTCAGAGGATAGAGATGTCTGGAATTCTGTCATATGAACTTTTTATAGAAAAGGGTTCCACTGCAATTTCAAGCATAATATTCTTCTCAATTTCAAGGATAAAAGGCTTTAAATTAAAATACCTCCTCTTTCTTTAACTACCAAGATCACTTACTGCAGGTTCTTTGGAATGTTCCATGGAGAGTCTCTCTCCTGCTGCTAATACATTCTATTTAACTTCCCCTTCAAAAGGATACAGGCAAAAGTGACCCTTGCTGATAGAATCATTATGAAATCACCATATAAAATCTGCTTTGAGCAAGGCACTATGGAATTTACAAAGTGGTGTACATCAACAGAGATTAGGTACAAAAGATGTTTAACACATACATACGTAATTTCATTTTTAAATTACCATATGTAAAACAATTATGCCTAACACAAATCTACAATGGGAAAAAACGCATAGTCCACTTATGACCTTGGGCCCCTGGATCTCTAGCTTTTTGTGATCTGTAGATGATGTTGGGCTGCTGTCACAGTATGGATAAATACAACTCTCATGTAAGCAACATCTCACTATTTTTTAAGAAGCATGGGATAGGGCAATTTCCTAGGGCCATTTGAGTCTAGCTCTAAGAAGAGGAGGGCTATGATAAGGCAGAATTGAGATTGATATGATGTCTGCCCAGATTTTAGGGCAGTCACCTGGAAAACATGCAGAGAGAGTGTTAACAATTTCACATCCCTCAAATAAAACTTCACATGCGCTAAAGGCAACGACAATGTCTTCTATACCTTTATTTGAATTTATGCAGTATTAGAAGACTGAAAGTGTCCAAGTAATAGGTGGTAATCAGGACTGGGTTGAAGAGTGTTTGCATAAAATGAAAAGGTGAATCTGAGGGACAGAAGTTCTGTAAACTCTGGTTTGGGCATCTAAAATAAAATATTTCACTTCCCTGAACTGTTGCTCCTGTGGACAGTCAGTGCTGAGTGACAAATACTACTCTCATATTAGTATCAATTAAGTTAAGTTTTTGGGGCCAAACTGCCTGGATTATAATCTTACTTCAAGCAACTAATGGCAGGGCAAGGGACTTAACATTCTTGCTCCTCTATTTGCTCATGGATTTGGTAATACCTGTTAAGGACTGAATGTTGGTGCCCATGTTTTTACACTGAATTCTTGATCTCCAATCTTTTGTGAAGAGATTTAGATGAGAACACGAGGATAAATCTCTTATAAGAAGAAACATCGTAGAATTTGTTCCCTCTCTCTTCACCATGTTAGGAAATGAAGAGAGTGTTGCCATCCACAGCCGGGAAAAGGCCCTCACCAGGGGATACAGCTGCTGGCACCTGGGTCTTCTACTTCCCATTGTCCCAGACTGTGGGAAATAAGAGGCCACCCAGTCTATAGTATTGTGATATAGTGGTCCAAGCTCACAAAGACAATATCTATAACACAGAAAGATTTGACGGCAGAAAGTTTATAAGAATTAACTCTCTCTTGAGAGAATGAGAAAGTTAGCTTGGAAAAATAAGTTAAACTGGGCAGTTGCTTAGGCGTCAACCAAGGGGTTCTGGATTTGGATTGCCCTTCAGAATGGTCTTGTCTTGAAGATGGAGCTTTGTTTGTCCCTCATCAATATTGGATGTAGGGCAGGAGAAAGGCTGATGAACTTGAGCAATGAAGCCTTTACGTGAAACAACTTAGAAAATGAAAGTGTCCAGTTTTGGAAGGGAGAGGACCTGTCTGAGTAACATGCCAGAGTAACTAAGCATCAAGTGAGTATGAAGGTGACTGCCACTAGTAAGTGCATTGAAGTCTGTCATGCGTAGAGGAGTTAGGTTCATAAAAATGATGCTGATTGCTGGAACAGCAATCAGTAAGTTGAGTGAATCCCTTGGTATATTGGAATAATTTCCTTGTGGGGCGCTGCGAGATGGAGAAGCAGCATTAAGCATGGTCAGGCAATACAGTGTTGAAGAGAGGACAGTGGATCTCTTTCACTGTTCATTAGCCTTGGGTTGGTAGACATTTCCCTTAAAAAGTGTAAGAGTTCTTATAATAATTTTTATTTTTTTTTTATGTTTTACAGCAGGGGTATAAAACAACCATAATTGCATCAGAGATTTCATTCAGCCACATTATATAAACAATGCTTTATGAAATTGTGACTGTACATTACATATGTAAGCTAATTATGTAAATACATTATATATACATGTATAAAATCAACTTGTGTTTGAAAGGACTAGAGGAATTTACTGCTGGACTAACCAAAAAAGCAACCAAACATTCAAAAAATATTTAGTCAAAAACAATTTTTATGCTATCACCTTGCCTTAAATTTTATAGCAGTATTTTCTCTTTTTGTAAATATAAAGTAATTGTAATATTTAATCACAACGATTAAATTTGATGTGTGTGATGCGATGAAAAGGGCACACCCACCCTTTAAGGTATAGCCTGCCTATCATGGAGTCTGAAATTCTCAAGGCAATGACACGGTGATTGGGTCATCACAATATATTGTAGGTCACAGTTATGTAAGCAAAAAACGCTAATTTCAGCAAATACTGAATTTATTTCTTGGGTATTTCATCTAGCAAGGCAGACTAGCCATAGATAATTTACAATGAGAAATGCAACCAACAAGTGGGCTCAAAATTCAACTCCACTGAACTCCTGTCTTTACAATAAAATAATATGGCAAGCTAAAAATTAGAAGATCACTTAGTATACTTACTTTCAGACTACATAGGGATATTATGATGATGTAAATGCTAACTACATTAACTTTGTATAGCACATAGTTGTTCTATTTCCATACTAGAATAGACGGGGGCTCCGGGTACTGCAGAGATGTTTTAGTCCACTTGTCAGGGCACGGTTATTGTGATACAAGGGAAAACTGACATAGACACCATTTATCTCTGACACCAGTACTAATCACCTATGTTCTGTCTGCTCCCTAATCTTTTGTTTCTATAATTAGCAATAATTAGGTTATAACAACAGGTCTTTTCACCCCTCATATTGAGAACTGTTTTTTCTCCTCAAGAATGCTTTAAATATATCTAATCTACATGTATTACATGTAAACTGCATGATTTGAACTCCTCCGCCACCAATGTAATGAATATTTTTAAAAGACTGTTAGAATCTCAATTCCATATAAAAATCTCTGACCATTATGAATCTAAGACTTGTAAAACATTGTTATGCAGCACTAAGGCCTCTCGGCCACTATAAACATGTGAATTATTGCAATTCCTTGGGTATGGGCAGGGTGACCACCCATTTGTAATCAATCCACCTGATTATGCTCCAAATGTTCGAAGCTGCTAGAATGAAGAATCTAGTTCTAATTCTAGTATTCCCTCCAAGCAACTGGATATAAATGGGTTCAATTTCTTTTCTCTAATGACTTAGGTCAAGTCTAGGAGTAGAAGTCAGTCTGGAATTCTCATGCAGATATTTATGGAGTGAATTCTCTCAGGATGAACCTGTGAGAAAGTAAAGAAAATAGAGAAAGAAGAATGAAAATGTAAGAAAAGATGTAGATTCAGCTGGTGTCAACTCTCCCAGGGAGCTCTCAGTGCAACAAAGAATCATTCAGTCTCAAAGGAAGGGAAGCAGGCTTTTCTAACATATATAAATCAGTCACTGGTTGGGGGTGAGAAAGGAAGTGTAACTTCTTGGTCATCTTTGTTGAGGGAGCTCCAGCTAGGCAATGGCAGTTCTCCACAGAAAGGAAAAGCTTTATTAGCCAACACATAAGAGGGGTGACAGAGTCAACAATTCAATAATGTGGTGCATTTCACACTCTTTGATAAGTTGTGTTTTTAACTTTGTTCAAAGTATTTTTTAAATTTATTTTGAGATTTCTTCTTTGACCTATGTGTTATTTAGAAATGTGTTATTTAATCTTTAAGTATTCTGAGATTTTCCAGCAATCTCTTTTATTGATTTCTTTAGTTTAATTTTACTGTGGTCTAAGGATGATATAGGATTCCCCCACTCCGAACTGGGCAGGGATTCCTCCATTCTCTAGGCCCAGGTGAGTTCAGAAATCAGACCCCCGTTTCCAGGCACAGGCTGCCTTTTCCAGGACACACCCACTGGGCTTTAACAAGATCATGAACAAAGCAGACTGAGACATTTTGGGAGTGGTTCCACCTTGAGTAGGGAGTACACATCCCAATCCCTTCCCTGAGATAAAAACTGCAAAGACCTAATAACCTTGCCCCAGGGGAGGGACTGCATTCAACTTTGAAAGGATATTTTTCCACCTACCAAATCCTAACCAAAATGTAATTCTCCAGACAATATATATCACTAAACAAAGGATCCAAAAGACACTTCTGACTTGGGTCTTCCGCTTTGCCAGAAGCTCTGGTGCTTTTTTCACTGCTTCTGTATTCCTTTGTATCTAATAAAATCCTGTCTTATCCCTGATCTGTGGTCTGTGGGTTTCTTTGAATCCACAAGACCAAGGACCTACTGAAGAAGAAATTCTGGAACAAGGGCAGAGATATAAGTCTATCCTTTTCAATCTCTCAGGATGTGTTTTGTGGCACAGAATCTGGCCTATCTTGGTGAATGTTCCATGTGACCTTGAGAAGAGTGTGTATTTTGCTGTTGTTCATGAAGTAGTAGGCTATAGGTGCTGATGATAGGCAGCTTACTGATGATGTTGAGGTGAACCAAATCCTTATGAACTTTCTGCCTCTTGGATTTGTCTTTTATGATAAAAGGTTGTTAAAATTTCTAACTCTAATAGTGAATTTACATATTTCTCTGTCAGCTCTTGCCTCACTTACGTGACACTGTGTTGTTGGGCACACACATGTTTAGGCTTGTTAACATCTTTTGGAAGAACTCACCTCTTTAGCTTTATACAATGCCCCTCTTTATCCTGATAACATTCCCTTGGTCTTAAGTCTGCTTTATTTGAGATTAACATAGCTATTCATGTTTGTCTTTATTCATAGTTACATGGCATATTTTTCTCCATTCATTTACTTTTAAATAGATATGTGTTTTTATTTAAAGTGGATGTCTTCTAGAAAACATGTACAGTATTTGATTCTTGCTTTTTGGTTTGTTTGGTTTGTTTTGTTTTGTTTTTAACCAGCGTGGCAAACCCTGTCTCTCCCAGGGAACACTGAAACTATTGACATTCAAAGTGAGTACTTATACAATTAGATTAACATCTGCCATATTTATAACAAATCTCTATTTATTGCCCTTTTTCCTTGTTCCTATTTTATTTCCATTCATTTTTTGCCTTTTGTAGTTTTAGTTGTTCATTTTACGTGATTCTATTTTTCCTTTCTTAGCTTATGAACTGTACTTCTTTTTTTTTTTTTTTAGCTTTTTAAAAAATTTCTAGTACACATTTACAACTACTTTCAGATAACACTGTACAAGTTCATATGTAGTATGGGTCCTTAATAATAATAAAATAATCTTGATTCCTCCCTCTCATTCCCTGTACTTTTATAGCCATTCATTTCATTTGTATATAAAAATACATAAGTTAATATACTGATATTATTTTGAGCAGCCTTCATCTGTTAGCAAATTAAAGTAGGAAAAATATATATTTTTTTTAATTTTGGAGATGAGGTTTCACTCTGTCACCCCAACTGTAGAACAGTGGCACCATTATAGCTCCCTGCAGTGTTAAACTCCTAGACTCAAACAATCCTCCCACCTCAGTTTCCCAAATATCTGAAGCAGCACGTGCAGGCCATCAAGCCTGGCTAATTTTATTTTCAAGAGACAGATTCTTGCTGTCCAGGCTAGTCTCAAACTCCTGGTCTCAAGTGATCCTCCTGCCTCAGCCTCTCCACTACCTGGAAGCCACTGCGCTTGGCTAAGAAAACCAAAAGTTAATGTGTTACCTTTCCTCAGTCCTGCTCCTCTGCTCTTCCTTTCTTAGATACATCTGAGTTTCTGACCTACGCAAGCTTCTTCTCTCAAGAATTTCTTTCTATCATTATTTTGCAACAAATTTCCTAAATTTATATTTGTGTGTAAAAATCTTTATTTATCCTTTACTTTTGAAAGATAATTTTGCAAGGTACAGAATTGTAGATAACTGGGATTTTTTTTCTCTTTAAGTATTTTAAATATTTTACTTTTGCTTGCATGGTTTCAGAGGAAAAGTCATGTGCAATTCTCATCTTTGTTTCTGTATAGATCAGATGTTTTTGTCCTTTAGCCTCTTTTCGAATTTTTTTTTCCTTTATCTTAATTTCTTATACTTTAAAGGCGATGCCGCTAGGTGCAGTTTTTCTGGCATTTATCCTAGTTGGTGTTCTCTGAGCTTCTTGGATCTGTGGTTTGATGTCTGATATTAATTTCAGGAAATTCTCAATCATTATTTATACTTTTCTTATCTTTCTTGCATCCCTACTTTTTTGTTTGTTTGTTATTTGTTGCATTTTTGGTGTGTTTGTTTATTTTACCTTTTTATTTATGCCACAGTTTATGTATATTTTGTTCTGTTTTTCTTTTTTTTACCCTTTTTCCCCTTTGTTTTTCAGTTTTGGAAGGTTCTCCTGAGATATCCTCAAGCTCAGAGATTCTTTGTTTAGTACTCTCTGGTTTACTAACAAACATATCAAGGTCCTTCTTTATTTGTGTTACAGCGTTTTGGATATGTAGCATTTCTTTTCGGTTCTTTCTTAGAGGTTCCATCTCTTACATTATTATTCTTTGTTTGCATGTGTCTACTTATTTGTTAGAGCCTTTAGCATATAAACCAGAGTTAAGTTCCTGGCTTAATAAGAATATCGGGATCAGGTTTAGGTGCTCACCTTTGTCTCTTCAAATGGCATTTTCTGTCATTTATTATGTTCTACTTTTTTTGTTTATTTCTTTGTTTTTCCTATGTTGTTGTTTTTCATAACCAGACATGATATACTAGGGAAAAGAAACTACAGTAAAAAAGCCTTTAATAACACGTGGTAAGATGTGTGAGAGGGACACTGTTCTGTAACCTTATGATTAATTAGGTCTTCATCTTTTAATGCATTATGAACCCCACCCCCAACCTTAGTAGGGACAGGATGGCTAGAGTGGGCAGGAGCGAAGTGTTTTTAGTTCACACACAGAAGAGTGGTGGGGGCTAGAACAGGGTATTTCTCTTCTCTTTATGGTCTATAAGACTACTAGTCTCTTGCTTAATTGTCCTGACAGCTGACCCTGTGAACACAGAGTACTCTGGCATATTTCAAAAAGGTTTCTTTTCCCCTCCCCATACTGGGTGCATAAAAGAATTTTTTTTTTTAATAGTCACTATGAAGATCTGCTGGAGATAAACCTCATAAAAGAATGAGACTCCCCTAAGACTGAGTTCCTCTGAAATTTTTAGCCCTTTGTGTTGTGTAACTACAGAAATTTGTCAATTTCCATTCAGGTTTCCCTGTCCTGGCAGTGATTGTCACTCTTTCCCAGTAAGGCATAGAAATGGCAATTTTGGCAAAACAACATCAGGGTTTGTAATAAATCCACCCAACTGCACATCCTTTGCTCAGATTCCCTTGCTTCTCACGTTTATATCGCAACATGTGTGATAGTTTCTCGAGGATACGTAGTGTTTAAGATTTCTAAATTCATTTATAGGAGGAAAATAAGTGGAATAATTTCATTGTCGACTACTAAAGTTATTTCCAAGTTATCCTTCATCTCCCCTCTCTGCCAGGCATTCTGGAATCCAGATGCCTTGCTGACACTTCCATCACTTTACATGCCTTGCCAATCAGGATTCCTGACTGCTCTAGAAGGGGTCTGAAATCCTGGCAGCCATCACCTTATCAGCTGATATTCAATGTATTTGCTCTTTTATGGCTGAAAATGTGAAAAAAAATACAAAGAATTGCCACAGTGGGTAACTTAATGGTCAATATTATCAATATTAACTTTCATAGTGAAGAGTAATGTTACTTATTTTTGGCTATGTTATTAATATTGTTTAACTACAAAAATACTTTAGACTATTCTATCATTAATATATTGTCTAACTGCATAATAATTAAGTGAAATTTTTCAAATGTGTCTTATGAAAATCATTCATTGTGTTCAGATTAAATACGGCACATCTAAAAGATATAATGCCATTTTCCATGAGACACCTTATTTCTTTTCCTATTATTTTCATTAAAGTCCCAAAACAAACAAAGTCAGCCCTTTATGTCAAGAACCAATCCTATTATCCTAAAGCATTTTTTAACTCTTGGTTATTTTATTTATTTGTTTGTTTGAGACTAGGCATTGATACCTATTGCACAGGCTGTACTGCAGTGGTTATTCATAGGCAAGGTCACAGCTCCCTACAGCCTCAAACTTCTGCCCTCAGGTGTTTCTCCCTCCTTAGCTTTGTAGTAGTTGGGACTATGGGGGAGCACCAGCGCACCAGGCTATCTAAGTGATTTTAGTAAGTGCCCTAGCCTGCACAGTAAATATTTTGAACAGTGAATGAAATCAACACCAAGTAAACACCAAATATTTTGACTATTACTATGAGTTCCTATGACATGGTAAGACAAAAATGGTGTCTAATATTAACTTTGCACACATATGTAAAAAATTACATGTATTTCTGAGAAAAGTACTTAGGCAAAAAAAAAAAAATTGGCATTTTAACCTTTAAGCTACTGTAGTGCCTTGCAGAAAGTATGAACTCAACATATCTTCATCAAACACTTGAAAAAATTAATAAAATACACACAAAGATCAACAGATGTAAGAAAAATGTGTTTTAAGACACATCTAAGATACACATCTGTAACTACTAACAACATTTAAGACAACTTCTAATGTGCCTTTTATCCAAGAGTTTAAAAAATTAGGTAAAAATCAGATTCATAACTATAAATCATTTTTATAGAGGATTTAAAAAGAAAACCCTCAAATGTCTTTAGATTTAGTTAAATGGACTACCTTTTTATCTAGTATATACCTTATCAATTTCATAAGTTTTATTGAAGTATAATTCATAATATTATAAGATATACCAATATTAACCATACAGCATGTTAAATGCTTATAAATTGTGCATCCGATCTTTTAGTGGGTGTAAATATTCATCTTCTGGACATAGGAATGGCATTCTTATGTCACAGGTACAAATTTGTTCAGCTTTGCTGGGAACTTGCTGTAGTTTCCGAAGTGGGCATAAAGATTTTCCTCCAAGGAGTATACGTGGGTATCAGTTGCTTCTCTAATATCTTATAAAATTTTATTAATATTTTATAAAAATTCATTTTATAATTGGGATCCAGACAAGATTCATTAATTGTTATTCCTTAATGTTTAATTTAATTGCTTATTGTTTCTTTAAAAATAATACATATACATTGTTTTCTGTTCTAAAGTATAGTTTTCTCTTACACCCTCTTTTCTATTTCTCATCATAGAGTTTTTGCTTTTGTTTTTGTTTTCGTTTTTTGATATTACTGTTGTTAAGGATGAAGAAATTGCATCATTTGCCCTGCAAAGCTCTGCACAGTTTGGATTTTGCTTACTATATTGTCATTATACCATTTACCATATATGAATATTTGTGTTCCCTGTTTCATTGGTACTCATATCTTTTTAACGTAAATAAACATATGTGCACATGTGTGTCATATTCCTGAGTTTTTATAGGTAGTCAAATAGCAATACATATTTCTCTAACTTATTGTTGTTACTTAATAATATAGCCTTATCAGTATTTTGTTGTATGATTAAAAGTATTATTTTCTTTTAATGACTACACAATATTTCCTTGTGTGAATGTGACATATTTAGTCAGTAAGTTCTGTATCTTTTCAAATCTATTACTAAATAGATCGTTATAATATAGAATGTAACATGCCTTGTGACTATTTCTACATTTCTCTGATTTTTCTTTTTTTTTTTTTGGTATTGGTTCCTAGAAATGAGAGTGCTGTTCACATAATATGTTTTCACCTAAATTTTCTAGGTATTGTCAAATGCAGGTTTATAGATTAACTTTGTAAGAATTATCATTTATAGTACATTAAATGATAATTAATCATATCCAACAATATGATATACCTTTTATTGCTAGCACTTAATCTATCTTTTTATTATAAATATAATCACAGATTATAGCTGTTATCAGGAAACATTATGTATGTCATATTAAATCTTTGAAACAGGTGAGATTTATTCAAAGTCTCATGTGGTTGAAAGGATTGTATGTCTTCTATGTTGTAAACAGGTGTCTATCAAGGTTCATTAACTCCAATATTTTAAGGTGTTTTTCAAATATTATATGACATTTTTGTGGTCTGCTTGAGCTATCAATAATTTAGAGAACTTTGTTATTATAACACATCTCGTATAATGTTGGAGCTGTCAGTTTTCCAGAATTTCCCTGAGGAGTTATTAAGTATCCTATATTTATTTTGAAGATAATATACTAAGTAAAAATATTTTAAATTTTAGTATTGCTAGTTATTTAAATCTTGTCACCACGTAAAGATCTTCTTTCGGCTTAACATTTTTTGACTTGTTTTTCATTATATCTACATTTCATTTTCTTATCCCATGACAAAGAATCATGTGTTCTTATGTTTTATATCTTTTTCAAAGCTTTAATTCTTCTGATTTTCAGTTTGAGGCATGTTTTCACTATAGATAATTTGTACTACTATTTTTAAAAAATTAAGTTTTACTGTGAATGGTGGCACACAAAAAACTCAGTATTGAATCTTACTTTCTTTTTTTTTTTTTTTTTTGAGACAGAGCCTCAAGCTATCCCCCTGGGTAGAGTGCCATGGTATCACAGCTCATAGCAACCTCCAACTCCTGGGCTCAAGCGAGTCTCCTGCCTCAGCCTCCCAAGTAGTTGGGACCACAGGCACCTGCCA
>CAUYQV010091413.1:0-25437 GCA_963574575.1 Galagoides demidoff | reverse complement strand
TCAAGCTATCCCCCTGGGTAGAGTGCCATGGCATCACAGCTCATAGCAACCTCCAACTCCTGGGCTCAAGCGAGTCTCCTGCCTCCGCCTCCCAAGTAGCTGGGACCACTGGCGCCCGCCACAACGCCCGGCCATTTTTTGGTTGCAGCCGTCATTGTTGTTTGGTGGGCCCGGGGGGGATTCGAACCCGTCACCTTAGGTGTACGTGGCTGGCGCCTTAGCCACCTTAGGTGTACGTGGCTGGCGCCTTAGCCGATTGAGCCACAGGCGCTGAGCCTGCAACTTAAAATTTTACTAAGGAAAAGATTTATCTGGATTTAGAATCACTAAGTTTAGTGTCAGTTCAAAAAGGCTATAGTAAAATAGACATATGTGAAAATTATCATACTTGTTAGTTTACTGAATTTCCGCACTGCCTTCAAGCTTGTGTGGCAAACAGTTTGCAGAGGGCATTTTTCATTTTCCAGTTTTGAGGACAGAAGATGGGATGGATGAGTGAATAGTAATCGACAATGTATGTCAAATATTCCCTAACCTTCAAGAAGTGATAGGTACCCAAAGTCCATTTTAGGGTACTACAGTTACTCAATTTCCATGTATTTTTTCCCTCTAATTCTAGCAGAATTCCCTATGGAAAAGATTCTGAAGCCCTAAAATTTTTCAAAGAACAACAGAGAACAAAAATCTGATTCAACAGGAGACATTAAGTGGAAAAAGACAGTTCAACAATGTTTCCCAAAAAGAAAACAATACCATTAATCATACATGAAGTGCTGTAGCAGGAGTTTACATTGCTTTTTAAAACTGTTTGTTTGCAATCTTGTCTAATGTATCCCTGCCTTTCCATCTGTTTACATCTATTTTTGGTTTCTCTAATGCCAACTTCAAGAAAGAAAACAATCATAAAAATCCAACAGTATTTATATCACCACTCCCTAGAATTCCCTGGAAGGCATGCATCCATTTGACCACACTTTCCATCTGTTTCCTTGGAGTGAAGGATAAAACCCCCTGAGAGGGGGCAGATAAAGTTTCTCTCAGATTCTGATAAACATGACAGTATAGTGATATGAAAAAGTTGTCCCCGTCCAAATAATAGATCAAGGAAGAAGAACAGCACTATTTCCTCTTTCCTGACTTGTAGCACCTCTGACTACATGAAGGGACTGATCTAAGGAGGAGGAAGAGGCACCAGGAGCAGCAGGACTTAGAGAAATACAGAAATACGGCTGGTTTTGCTAACTGTACCAGGACTACCAATCAAACAGGGAGATCAAAGCTCATGGCCTGGCCAGCCCAGATAACAAATAATTCCCTCGAGAAAAAAGTTATTGGGAAGTTATGTTTTCTGATAGTTATGACAGCTTTTTATACTAAACCCTGAAAAGAAAACTCACTTTTTTTCTTTAATGTTTAGATTTGTCTTTGAAGATACTCAGGACAAATGTTAAATGGAAAGAGTGCCAATTTCAAAATCAGAAGACCTAGGTTTAATCTTGGCCTAGTTGTTTCATTAAGTGTGACCCTCTGAGAGTCATCAGATTTTTCTCAGCCTCCAGGTTTCAACTTGTAAAACAAAATTACATGTGCTCATGTCGGGTGGCTATGGAGAGACTCACTTGCACTGATACAGCAGGCGCCCTGTGCTGAGGACACAATCGGCACCTGCATTCCTTCCCTGTCCCCTGGGGAGACAGTTAATGTCCCCCCTCCGTCTTATTCTTGTAGCATCTGCCTTCAGATTCAAAGACACTTCCGGGCCCTTCCCTCAGGTATCCCATATTCATTCAGGAAAATCTACAAGTCTTTGAGGTTGCTGGGATCTAAAGGGAACACAAAGAGTAGGCATTTGATTCCTAGAAACTACCTGTCAGAGGGCAGTCCCAGCTTTTTCAGAGGACCTGCCTGATGAAATCTTTTCTAGAATCAAAGGCTTCCTCCTGTTCTTTGTAACGTGAATCAGTTTAAAGCCACTCCTTGCGGAACAGTTTGGAAGCCCACATAAAATGGCTTTGGGGATCCTTTTCTAACTTTAATTTTTCTGGAAGGCCCTTGAATACCTATGATAGACCCAGTGATGACTCATTCTGTAATTCTAGCACTCTGGGAGGCCAACGTGGTTGGATTACTTGAGCTTAGGAGTTTGAGACCAGCCTGAGCAAGAATGAGACCCCATCTCTACTAAAAATAGAAAAATTAGCCAGGCATGGTGGTGGCAGATGACTGTAGTCCCAGCTACTTGGGAGGCTAAGGCAGGAGGATCACTTGAGCCCAAGAGTTTGACATTGCTGTGAGCTATGAAGCCACAGCACTCTACCCTGGGTGACAGAGTGAGACTCTGTCTAAAAAAAACAAAAGTCTGTTCTTTGGAGATAACCAAACTCCAAGGACAGAAAAAAGGAAAGCCTAGCACACCTCCATGCCCCTTTTCCTTCACTTTTCACCTAGTCTGTAAGGCATGGTGAGAAGGGAGAGAGGTTTGGAGTCTGACAGACTCATATGTAAATGCTTCCAGCTTTAGCTACCACCTCCATGATCTTAGGCAAAGAATTTAATTTACCTATGTATCAGTTTCCTCATAGTTAAGAGCTCTGTACTACCTCTTGGGACTGTGTAAAATAATACAGTAGAAACTCCATAGTTGACCACCTCTTTACATTGACCACTCCTTAAGTTGACCTACTTTTCACAGACCAGACATGCACCACATGTATGTGTCAGCACAGTAGGCCTTGTTCCTTATGTTGGCCACCTCCATATGTTGACTAGTTTGTTACAGTCCCTTGGGTGACCACAGAGGCTCTACTGTATACAAAGTATGTAGGTAAATCAAAGTGTCAAAAGGGCTTAGTTCCCTCCTTTCTTCCTCCCACAAAGTGTCTCTCACCTTGTAATCTCTATACCCTCCAGAAGAAGGATCTAAATCAGGGAGCCTTTGACAGAAGTCTCAAACAGCTGCAGAGATGCCAATACCCCAAATCCTCGCTTGCTGGCATCATAGTAGTCAAAAGAGCTCTGCCGCCCATCATGGCGTGCCAGCTTAACCATGGCTTACATACTCTAAACCAGTGGTTCTCAACCTGTGGGTCACGACCACTTTTTATCAATGAAAACACACTGCAGCATTAGGAAGGTTGAGAACCACTGTTTAGGGCCTAAACAAAAGGCTTATGAATAAAAAGCTCTTGTTCTGGACCCACTTTTTCCCAAATACTGTTTAGAAGGGCCTTGACATTATTTACTATTTATTTTCATACACTACTATGTTCTTGGCTAAAACCGGCCTAACATCTAGACTAAAAAAAAATGTGACGTGTTGAACAGTGGTTGGTAGATTGAAATACGTTGTCCCAATGTTGTGCAGCATCTCCTATCAAGAGAGCGTCCGCTTCCCCACCCCTAGAATCTGGGCTAGGACTGGCTGATAGCATATGGCAGAGTGATGTAGGCGTTCCAAAGCCTCAGCCTCAAAACACCTTGCAGCTTCCACATCACACTCTTGGAACACCCCTGCCTCCACGCGAGGATGTCCCAGCTAAACTACTGGATGAGGAAAAACGATGTGAAGAGGGAGGCCCAGGACCAAGGTCCCAGTGGAAATGCCAGGGACTACGGCTGCATGAGTGACCCAGGTGAGACCTGCAGGAAAATCCCTTTGCTGAGCCAAATGTCCTACCCATAGATCATTCACGGAGCATAATGAACTGTTCTAGGGCGCTGCAGTTCCATACATCTTGTTATGTAGCAATAGATGCCAGAGACAGATTGTTTTTGTGGCTCAGTGGAGCACACACAGTATCAGGAATTCAGTGCCCTAGAGGGAGCCCTAGATGCTCTCAGGGAAGGGGAAGCAGTTTGCACACTTGGTGTGTTACAAGAAGCATTCCAGTACCATGGCTCCACACGGTGGGTGAGGGTTTAGTTCCCTCTCCAACCAGCAAAAACTTTTCTTAGCAATGGGGAAAGAGGCCTGGTACCTCATGAAAGCCAGTGGGCCACCCTGGTGCAACAGGGAGAGTTCAGATACCCAAGTCAGGCATACACTGATCCCAGGCAGGGAAGTACAGAGGCTCAGACAAAGAGGCACTGTGTCCTGGGGCCTCAGACAACAGTTTGCGGGACACACTGATGGGAAGTGGGTCTGGACCCAGCAACACAGGCTGACCAGAAAAGGCTGATAACATGACATTTGCCAATATTTGTATAGAGGAAAGGCTGAGCACTGCGTAGGCTAAGGCAGAGGAGAAGGACTACTATTAGTTCTATTATCTGGACCAGCAATTTGCTTCTGGCCCCTACCTAACTCACATACCTGACTCGGCAAAGCAGACCCACTGTCCCGAAAAAGCAATTTAATTCAGCAACACTGGTTACCAGCATTTGATCTCAGTGTTCCTTCTGCCACACTCTCTACTAATGCAGACTCTACCTGGTGGGAATTCTCATAAACACAGTTTCCTCCACACTGTATGTCTGGTGATGACTTAGTGCCTTGTATGGGCTGGCACCTGGGCAGATGCCTCCTTCATGGCTGGCCTCTCAAACTAGCCCTAAGGTGGTGGTTCTCAAGGTGTGGTCTCTAGACCACGTACCTCGGTATCACGCAGAAACTTGTTAAAGAAGCAAATTCTTGGCCCCACCTGGTACTTACTGAATCAGAATCTCTGCCATGGGGTCTAGCTGTATCAGATTCTGATGTGTGATGAAATTCACCCAGGGGCTTAAAAATGATTGGTGCTTGGATCCCTCTCAAGAGATTGTGATTAAATTGGTCAGGGGTGCATCCAGGCATGAGGATTTGTAAAAGCTCCCAGAGGATTCTAATGTAGAGCCCAGGCTGGTGAGTATAGCTCTAGAGAGAGGCAAAGGCTTTCACGGCAATCAATTCTCAGACTAAGTACTAATCAGGGTGGGTTTTGCTGAAGGTGGCCTTGAGTTTAAGTGTCTTTTTATTTATATATAATAACGGCTAAAGCTTTTCATTTATACAAGGTTCACTTTAGTCCTCTTTTAACAAAAGAATCTGATAATTGTAGCTCTGCTTGTATAGACCGTGTGGGTGTGTCTGTGGCTTGAAAGGAAATCCATTTATATATGCTCTGCCCGTTAAATAAAGGATAGAAGACTAGGCAGAGAAAACATGCCTGCAAGCACCGTGATAACCTGTGAAAAGGCAAAAGCCTTTGTTGAGATTTGCAATAACCAGACAAGTACAAAACACATTAAATTTCAAGCCAGTAGGAGGCAGATGGAAGGTGTTATCAGAGGCGCCATGATGCAGGGAGACAGGGACGCTTCCTTGACAACCGAAAATTCCAGAGGAGGACACCACTGCTGGGTTTTACCACCAGATAATTTGTTTCAGAGGAAAATGCCTTATAGCACTTTATTTTTGGTTAAATGCAATCTATTTAATGCCATTTTTACTATTTTCCACCAAGCCCACATTTTCTAAGACCTTGATCTCGCCACTCATGATTTGGTTAACCATGGTATTCATCAAGACCACAAGCTCTGTTTATTTTGATTATGGGTCCAAGCTAAGTCCAAGATTTTGTAAAGAGTTTTGGAATAGAAGGCAGGATATAAGACCATTGTGGGAGCCAGAAGAGGCTCCTGGCTGGTCCAAGTCTAGTCCCTTAGTCACACGAGTCAGAGATAATCACCAGTGTGTTAGTGAAGAGGACTTGGACCCTGAGACCAGAACTATGAATCTTTTACTAAACAAACCCAAGAAAACCACACCTGGGATTTTATTAAAATGCAGGCTTTGATTCATTAAGTTCCCATGGGATGCTGATGCTGCTGGGGCAGGGACCACACTTTGATAAGCATGTTTTGGAATATGTTGTGGGCATGTGCATTTCCTAAGGAAAGAGGAAGCTGGGCAGACCAGTGTGCTCTCCTAACAGAGGCTCCTATTAAAACAGTTGAGTCAGACAGGGCCACATCTCTGTTGGTCAGGTTTGCATCCCAGCCCAGTAAGAGGGCAATAAGTCAAACCGTGAAATCTGAGACCTGGCTCAGCAGCTAGGGCGCCAGCCACGTACACCAGAGCTGGCAGGTTCGAATCCAGCCTGGGCCTGCCAAACAACAATGACAACTACAACCAAAAAATAGCCGGTCATGGTGGGGCACCTGTAGCCCCAGCTACTTGGGAGGCTGAGGTGAGAGAATTGCTTAAGTACAGGAGTTGGAAGTTGCTGTGAGCTGGGATACCACAGCACTCTACCCAGGGTGACAGCTTGAGACTCTGTCTCAAAAAAAAAAAAAAATTCTGAGAGCTGTTGTCTCTAAAAATTGTATAAGACATTGCAGCATGAAGTACTTCACCAACAGAAGCTAGGACAGAATTTCTGCCTCACTCTGGTGGCTCAGAGGCCCCTGGGAAGCATTGCACTCAAACAAGAGAAGATTACACAAGATGGTTTTCTCAGAGAGCTAAAAATCATAGCCTGTTTCCTACATCTTAGTCACTTGCTGAAGAGGACAAATACTGTCTATCAAGAACAGTCACTGTAAGTCACCGATCATAACTGAGGCCAAATGGACAGGCAGGGCATATCCATATACTGGATTGAATTTGTCTTTGAGATTTCTTCTTTGAAATGATAGCGTGGCTACCTATTCATTCGTTCATTTGTTCCAACACTTACTGCAAGCCTCTGTGCCAGGCATTATGTTGGGTGCCAGCAATCTAAGGAAAGCTAAGACAGGATCTCTCTCCCAGTGAGGAAGGAAGGACCCAGACACATATAATACTAATAATGCAAGGTGAGGCCTTCTGGGACAGGGGAACATCCAGGAGTTAGAGGGGAGCAGAAGAAACCATCAGTTCTGTCTGGCCTTCTAGGAGGAGCTCTTAGAGCTGATGATGCCTGAGCTGGATTTTGTAGGCCTTGGATGAGGGGATCCTAAGGGAGGGAAAGGGTCTTGCTGGCAGACAAGCAGCATTAGCACAGTGATGAAAGTGAAGGCCCATCTATCTGAAGGATTAATTTGTTTGACTGGGGTTGAGTTTGTGTAGCTGGAACCCACGGTGTGAGGAGGAAAGTGGCAACAAGTACCATAAACTTCAAATATGTAAGCCACAGTTGTTCAAAAGAAGGATTCTGAGTACTCACAAGGAAAATGAATCTCCTCATCAAACCTCTTGGTGTGCTAAGTAGCCATCATTTGGATTCTTAATTTAAACCCCTTATAGGCTTTAAGAAACTAGAAGAAAATTTCATATTACAGGAGACGTCACTTAGAAAGAAATTTTAGCATAGTAGTAATGGTATTCAAGAAATCTTTGCACTCTCTCTTCTGTTTGGGAAGACACAAATGAAGAAGAAATGTTATCTGCAGTGCAAACATCAGGTTCTGCTCCAGGGCCTGCCACAAGCTAACTGTTCACTCTGAAAAAAAATCACTGAGCCTCTCTGGGTTGGTTTTCTCATTTCTGAAATGAGTGGATTGGCTCAGTGAGGTTCTATCTAGCTCTTACTGTGTGTGTGTGTGTGAGAGAGAGAGAGAGACAAGATCAAGTCTCTTAAGAGCTCAAAATCAGAGAAAGGAGCAGCAATCAGAAATAGCTTTTAGGCAGCAAGCTTTACCAAGACTGATGGGAAATCCCCAGGAATTCTTGACATCTCCCCACATCCGCCCCAGCAGCAATGCAGGAAATCTAGTTCACTATCTTCAGCAGACTCAATGGAACCATTTCCTCAATGAACCCCCATGCAGCTCTGTGTACTAAGCTTCCCTTCCAGAGGCTTTTCTTTCAAGCCCTACCCCCCTCAAATGCCCCATTCCTCTTATTTCCTTCCCCTCTCTCAATCTGGTATAAAACCCAGCAATTTAATCAGCAGCACGCAATTTCCAAGGCACCCAAGTGAGTGAGGAACCAACAATGATCCAGGAAAGCATAGGCAGATCTTTCCACTGCTGACAAGCCTCTCCTGTTCAATGGGCAAAATGGACTGTTCAGTTCCATTAAGTTGTTTAAACTCAATGCAACAGATGGGTTTAGGCTTCCAAGCACTCACACTAATATATTTTTGCTATGAAAAAAAGTGTGGTATGATTTCAAATACCCTGCATCCTCTAACCACAGTCACACACTGAAAAATGATGATATTTACTTCAAATCCATGTGACTGGACATAGAATCTACATGCCTGGTCTCTGCTAACACCAGACTTTGTATTTAACATCCAAGTGCCAAGACAGCTTCTCTCACTTTCTCTCCATTCTTATACCCACTCACATACACGTTTCAATTTAAAGTACTGCAGAAGTTAAGTAACTTACTCTGCTATTTGTTCCTGTCTTGCCCAACTGCCCAAGCCAAAATTAAACATCAGTCATAACTTTGCTGTGTAGATGGCAATAGGATGCATAATCTTCCTTAAGGTTATCAGATTTTCTTGGTCCCTATAAAACCATTTTTTGCAACATATTTTCAACTTCCACCTTATATATACTCAAAGTAGATTTAGAAATGTGAAATGCCTCTCTAATTTTTGAAAAGAACAAAGTGATTATTTGTTTCTTTTTCTTCCTTTCTTTTCTTCCCCCCTCCCCTTTTTTTTGAGACAGTCTCACTGTGTTGCATGGCATCATCATAGCTCACTGCAACCTTCAACTCCTTAACTCAAGCAATCCTTCTGCCTCCACATCCTGAGTAGCTGGGACTACAGGCACTCCCCACCCTGTCCAGCTAATTTTTTCTATTTTTAGTAGAGGCGGGGTCTCACTTTTCCTCAGGCTGGTCTTGAACTCCTGAGCTGAAGTGATCCTTCCTCTTTGGCCTCCTAGAGTGGTTTGCTTCTTTTAAAATCACATCAGATAGGTTCAATTTAAAACAAAGAGTTTAATATCCCTGTTGAAACCTGGAACTCTTTTCAGATAAAACCATTTTTGATGAAATACATGTTAATTTTAAAAACTTAAGAAATGCATAGGGTTTTAAATGGCTGATATCCTTAAGAGTTAATGCAACTAGAGTTATGAAGAAGAGTCTACTTTATAAAGTAACACATTTTGCTAGTGGGAAAAAAAGAAAAAAACCAAGAAAATGATATTACTGGCTTGGGTGTCTTCTACTAGCTGGTCTCTTACGAAATAACCCACAACAGGCCAAGTTAATTGGTTGACTAGGAACATTCTACTAGAAAGAAACGACGAAGTGATTACTGATAGCAGGAGAAACCCAATTCATCCTTACAACCCCAGCATTACATGGTTTATGATCTATTCTATATACAAATGGAAATAAAGTAGAGGGAGAGAAAGACAACAGGCATCATATTCATTCTATTTCTTGGAATCATTTAATGAGTTTTAGAGTCAGAAAAGGCTCTTAGAAGTCAACCAGGCATTCTACCTTCTTTATTTTACATTTGAAAACAAAAAACCCACTTGGTGGTCATTAGAAAAGAAACTAAACAGCCTATTACAGAGTTTTCAACAGGGAAAGAAAAAAGTGTAACAAAGTACTAAAAAATAAAGTAAAAATATTTGAGGAACTAGAGTAGGTGGCTACCTACAGTTCATCTGTGACACGATTCGTCAGTTGGAAATTATATGGACTGCTAAAGTTTCCAATAATTAACAGGCAGTTTGGACCAAAAAAAGTGTAGCTTCATAAAAATTTGGAGAAAACAACAAAAACTGTTATGTAAATTGACTTTATTATGAGAGATTTATTCTATTCCATTTTTAAACAGGTATTTTTTCATGTACATTTTGATTTAACTTAATATTATTTATATGGGCTTGCCTCACAAAATGTACGATTTCAGCAATAATAAATTGTTAACTGTTAGTTGCTCAAGAACTCGAGAAAAATGGAAGCAGAAGAATAGGATCTGTATCTTTAATCAAGGATATGGCACCTTAAAAGCAGCACAGGAGACTCAGACCTGGAGAAAGAGGACTGGCATCCTTTCTAGAGACATTGAACTTGAAAGTATCTAAATTACTGGCATCTTTTATTTTCCAGGATATTTGGGAGAAGGTAAATATACTCCTCAGGGGGGGAAAATGCATGATTTTTAGTATTACTGAAACTCTGGTTAATTTACACCTCAGTGCAGGCACACACTGCATACACCCACACAATATTAATAACTCACAAATATTCAAAGATTACAGCACCTGGAGTAGGGTAGACCCCAGCCCACCATGGGTGCAATTAATGCACAGGCCAGAAGTGATCTCTTTCTGGACGCTACTCCCCAGAGATGTAGCCCTTGGGTTCAGTTTGAAAGCCCTGAGCCATTTAGAAAGGAAGGCGCTGATAGTTTTACTGTGAGGTATTTGCTAACTAGCCCCAGAAGACTACGGATTTTAAAAGGCACACTTTGCAGCTATAACACACCCTCTGATCGACATTCTACAACTGTCAGGAAAAGGGGTTCTCACCTTGCCAATTTTGTCCCCCTTTCTTCCTAAAATGGGTGTACATTTTTTCAAAAAGTCAGAGTTCCAAGATTTCTGTCTCATTTAAGTAAATTACAGTCTACAAAAATCACAAGAGGCTCTCACTCAATGGTTTCAGTTAAGTTTCCATAGATCTAAAGTCAACCATGTTTTTGAAACAAAAATACGTATGTGTGTGAAACAGAAAATCCAATAAATCATGCACTCCCCCCTTATTTTTGGATTCACAGCTATTTACCTAGGTTTACCTTTATATAATAGGTGAATTAAATCCTTTAAGCAATTATATCTTAATATAAGCGACTTTAAAAATGTATTTGTAAGTGGAAAATGCAATATTTTACTTAATACAGTTATTTTAGCACATTTCCCAATTCATAGTGAGTTCTTGGGCATTACTGCTCCGCTCTGTTTCCAGGTTTAGTATAATGGTGTCTCCAATTTTCTTGAAACCATTGTTACTTAGAAACTGTCGGTCTAATTAGTCTTCCCACTGAGAAAGAATATTTAGTTATTACTACCTTTTGAGTTTAGCAAACTTTTGTTTTGTTTGGTTTAATAACAGACCCTACTCAACCCTACTGACTTTCCTTCCTGGATCACTGCAATAACTTACTTTCTGTTGCTGTATTTTATTTTTCATGTTTTACCTTTTCCTCACGATGCTTACAAGGCTCTCAGCGCCCAGGAGGACGGAACTGAGAGTTCGGCCACTCAGCCCCGTTAAGCAGAGGCAGCGAGTCCCACAAGCCCCCAAGTCCCTTCGGGCTGTGACCTCTGATGGCAACGGTCTCCATACTGACCCTCATAAACCTCCTGGCCCCTGACCGCTTCGCAGCCTGTTTCCCAAACACCCAGCCAAGGCTGACTTAGGTAGCCGGGCGGACTTCACCTATTCGCCAAACCTTATCTTATCTAAATCGTCCGCTTGCTCTTGCCTCGGAATGTAAACTCTAGGTTCTCAATGTAGTAACTTAACCGTAGGTGGGCCCTTGGCTGCCCTGGTCAGTCAGAGTCACAAGGCGTTGGCGACCTGGGCTGCACGGCGCGCCCCGCCTGCTGCCGGCAGAGGCCCCACCCAGGTGCGGCTGAGCTCCGGCCCTGCGGTCTGCGTGCCGCGGGGAGGTGACGGCGCTCGTCCACAGTCCCGGGGCCAGTTCAGCTCTGGGGCCGCATGAGGTCCAGGCATACCGGCGCTGGCCCTCTCCTGGGATCCGTCTGCTCCCCTCAGGCACGCGACCCCCTCCAAACTGGCTCTCCTCCTTCCCTCTTGGGGCGCGAGGTCGTGGCCATGCCCAATATCGCCAGCATTCCAGCCACAGCCCAGCCCCAGACAGCCTGGCGGGGGTTCGGTTTGCCACTGCTCCGGACTCCCGGGGATCCCGTGGAACCGCGCCAGGCTGCCTGGGACAGGCTTTGGGTGCCAGACAGGTCCGGGCGCTCCGGGCTCCCGGTGCCCAGAGCTTCGGCAGGGAGACCCCACCCAAGAGCCGGGTAGGGGATCAGCGACTTCGCTGCAAAAGCGCAGCCCCAGCGCGGACTGGTTCTGGGCAATGATGCCCGCCGGCCTGGGCCAGTACCTATCCCAGGCGCCCACGCTGAGAAGGGGAGCCGCGACCACAGGCGTGTCCGCCGCTGCCACTGATGTGCCAGGTTCCCGCCGAGGCTCGCTTCCTCCGGCTGCAGCCTCTCTCCTCGCATGCGGCCGGCCCCGGCCCCACAAGGCTCTGTCCCGCCGCCCCTGCCCCTCAATCCCTGCTCCGGTCCCGGCCGCGCCTCACCTGTGAGAAGCAGACAGCCCAGCAGCGCGCACAGCAGGGCCCCGGTGTCCCAGCAGCTGACCATGGTGAGCGCGACGCGGCCTTCTTGCCCGATGTCCGCGCTCCCCGCGGCGAACGACCCGGCGGTCCGAGCCCGTCCTCTCGCTCTCTGCCGCCTCTGGTCTCGCGCTCTGGCCTTAAGCCCGAGAGCCCCTCTTTGCAGCTCCAGCCAGGAGACAACCACTTCCCCGGGTAATCCTGGCCGTCCGGCGCCCGCTGGCCGCTGCGCCCGAGTCCCGGAGCCCGCTCCGAGCCGCCGCCGCTGCCGGGCAAGAGCCGCGAGGAGTGTCCGGCCGGCGCGCTCCGAGCCTCCTGCGGACCTCGAATGAGAGCAGCCGAGGGCGGGGGCGATTTATAACCTTTTCCCAGCCCACTTCCTACCCTGGCACCTCCTTCTAGTGACGTCAAAGGGTCCCCCATCCCTCATCCGCCTCCCCACCTACCCTTTTCTTCCTCCGGGGCCAGCTTCCCCACGGCTCCGGAGAGGGGCGGGAGCCGCCGAGCGCTGGTGGGGAGGTGCTGGCGACGTGGGCCGGGAAGCGCGGCCCCCGCAGGTTCAGGGTCCTTACTCCATGCCCTCCTGCCCCCACCCCTCCTCCTGCCCATCGTGCTCAGGAAATCCTTGCAGAGTCCCTCCACCCGGCTTACTCAGCTCTGGGGGCCGTCCGAAACTGGGGAGGGGACAGGGCTGAAGCTCCACTGCCCGGTCGCCGGGGCGGAAAGTCGGATCCAAGGGAAGCCGGCCGCGCCTCCGCGACGGTGTTCTTGGCACAGGGGAACGAGGCGCAGTCCCGCTCTCTCCCCTTGCCTGCGCTTCACGCGCTGTCCAGCCGCCCCTAGACAGTCCTGAGACGTCTAGGAAGGCTCCTGAGACCCCGGATACAGGCTCCTGAGTTCCCCCGGCATTGGACCAGGGGAACTGACCCTGTCCTGGCACCTTTGGGAAGACTGCGAACAGGTTCAAGTCCCAGGAGAGCGCGTCTGTGTCTTTTTCGGCCGCCTTGATTCACCCGCCCAAGTTGTTTCCTCAATCCTCTGCTTCCTAGAAGCAAAACAAGGAAAAATATCACGATACCTTTAAAAAGCAGAGACGTGAAACTGTCCCTGCAACTTGTAGGGGCCGAGCCCTTGAACTTTGTTTCCTAAATGCTCGGAAAAGAAATCTTTCCGGTGGCAGCTTGCTACACAAGACGAGCGATTCTGTTGCTCTCCGACAAAATCCGAGTGAAATTAACTGGAGGCACTAGGTCATTTGCCAGGACATTAATTCCACGTTGTTGCTCAGTTATGTCTCCATTACCTCAGAGGCTGAAATCGTCCTGGGCTCCACGGAGGAGCCCAGTCTTGTCTCTGTAAATATCGCAGGTTAGAAAAAAACAGTTTTATTGGAACCTGCCAGACAGACGGTCATGATAGAAAGGGACTGCGGTGGCTCCTAAACAGAGCCAGCGACTCTTCCTGAAGGACTGGACTACGTCCCCACCTGGCAAGGTTGGGCAACCCGAAGTTGCCACATCTCGTGGCTGCACACAGAGCTGAGGCCGCGGCCACGGGCCGCTCCACACAGGACACGCGCGTTTGGACACCTGGAGCCGCGGTCCCCGATTCCTCACGGTTCAGAAGCAGAAGGGACCGCGCGGAATCACTGCTCGCCCGCTAGCTTCGTTCTCTTTCTACTGTACTTTCCGCAGCGTACCTCACTGCTCTCCTGGCTCCTTTTCTCCGCCTGCCACACATCTGGTTCCTCCCAAACTACAGGATCATCCCGCCCGAACAGCTGAAAGCTGAGCTGATCCTTCTCCCAACTGGTGCCCCAACATAAGACACAGTCTGGGACACGTTCTCAGAGCCAGGGTGTCTCTCCGCCTCACCTCAGAGCTGCCTTCACTCCTGCACCCACTCCCGAGGAGAAACTGTCCTGGTTCCGCAGCACCCAACAGGGGCCAGGCATTGCGTTAGGACTGAAAACGCTCTGACCGAAAGGCATGGTCTCTGCTTTCTAAAGGGCTTGGAAGAGGGAGGCGGACAGGTCAAGAGGCCTCTACCCGGATCACAGGGCTGGAGGGGGGTCCAGTCCTCCATGGACTCAGAAGAAGAGACACATTTATTTGCAGGAAAAACTCAAGGAGGGATTCTCAGGAGAGACATTTAGCTAACTCTGAGGAAAAGTGTGGTCCATACTTCAGGGTTTGATTTATTAACACATTTTTCCAAATGCTACTTTGATTTTTTAAAACTCACAAAGAGACAACTCTTTCCAAACCTGCTGCCAGAAACGAATCTACATTGAATCTGTGAAGCTGGAACAGACGTTTGCCAAACAGCTAAAATAGTCTTTATAATCTCAGATCTAATCTAATCAGCAATATGAATATATTGCTCGATTATTAAGGTTATTAGAGTTATGGTCGAATTTAACTTAGCTTTGTATGAAACCAATGGTGCAGTAAGAGTGATCTTCCACAAGTTTCCCAAATACGCTGTTGAAAAGCTGCAGGCTTTTTTTTTAGTATAGTCAGCAATTTCTTTACTACTACTTTTGTGAATTACATTAGCCTTCTAACAACTCAGAAATGTTACAGATTGTCACAAGGTTTTGCTTTAGCTTAGATATAGGGAATAAAGGGATAACTCTCAACCCTCTCCCTAAAAGAGATAATAGCTTTGAATGGGAATGGGCTACAGCACTCTTCCAACTAAATCACTAATGAAAGAGGTTTATAGATAATACTGATGGAAAAGATCAAATTCAACACTGCCTGGTGGGTATAAAAAGCTATTGAAGTAGACTATCTGCTTGCTTCCTGCTCTCATACAAAAGAACATTTCATCTCCTGTTTGGTTAGCAAAACCAGACACTCTCTCTTGTTATCAGCTACAAACATTCTCTTGAGGTTTCTTTCTCACCCTATTCACAAGCACACTGTTGGTAAAGCCCAAAACTGAATAAGAGTACTGGGGGACCGGTGTCAGAGACAGGAGGGAATCCAGGGCCTCATCTTTCTCCAAAGGACCAAGGGTGGAGCTGCTCGGCTTGTAGTCACTTAGGCTCAGTCAGGAATTTCCCAATGTGGGTTAGATAGCTTAATTCAAAAGAAAAAACACACTCCATGGTTAGAGTCTGTATAGCACAAATATGTATGCTTGGATACAAGAACCAAAGATCTTATAAAACACTTCTGTGTTATATGAGAAAATGCTTCACATTGCATACCTTCCAGAGAAGCACACACCCCACCTCTCTGTGCGAAGTTCTGAGTTCACCAAGCAGACACATTTATGGCCATACTTTATCAGATACTGATAAGGTCATGGCTCAAAAGTTCTCCTTATGGCAATCTACCACTGTAGCTAAAATCTCCCCATTTTCAAAGAACTAAACACCTGGTCCTGGTTTTAAAACCCATTCACCTCATATACTAAGCCAACTCATGGGTTTCTGCCCTACATCCATCTTTTCTGCAGCCTCAATACCTACATCTCCTTACTTGCCCTTCAACTATCATGCTCTAGAAATCCCTTCCAGCTCCCTTTAATGTTCCAGCTTACCAATATCCCAGCCGGTGACATACTCAGGATTGAAAATGCATCTCAACTATTATTTCCCTCCTCGAGATAGTTTTTCTTTCAGACAGAGAGAAAAGCCTGTGGGAAGGCACAGAAGTGGGTGGGGAGGGAGAATAGTTTAGATGGGAAGATCCAGGAAGGGAGGATGGCACAGAGGACACCCCCATCCAGAGATGAAGCCAGCATCATTGAGCTCAGGATGGGAACCGCGTCTGGGTACCCTGGTTCCTCTCATTCCTGTTGGGGACACATCCATCTACTTCTGACTATCTTCTCCCTCCCTTAGGTTGGTGTTTCTATAGTTTGCAGGGTCTCTGTTCTATGAATTCAGGATTCTTGCTGCTCTTTGAGGCTCTGTGTCCCTGGGACAGAGATACCATGTACACTTCTGTTACGGGAACCGAGGATCAGAGGAGCCTTTTCTGTTAGCGCTTTCATACCTTGGACCTTTCTGGAACTTACTCCTGGTTAAAATCCCTGAGGCTTTTTCATGAGAGCTGTTGTCTGGCTTTCCTTCTGCGGTCACAGCTTTTGATGACTCATGTTGCAGACCCTTATACATATGCTTTCAAAATTTCTTGTTTGTTTTAGCCTGTCACTCCCGCCAGTTGAAATCATCTGGGCCTCTGATTCTGCCATTCAGTGGATTTTCTATGCTTCCTGTTTCAAATCATCCACAAATATGATAAATGTGCCTCTGGATCATTGTGAGAATCATTGATGAGGACAGAACTGCATGAGTGAATGAATGAAAGTAGAGATCTGTGGGGTTGAAGAAACCAAGGAAGGAATTATTCCTTTGTGTCATTATCTCCACCTGTATTTTCTCCAAAGAAGATTACATATTAACTCTCCAATATTTACAATGTTGCTATTTAGGAATCACTGATGGTCCTAGCAAGAGGAAATAAGACAGGTGGGTCTTATTCAAGGCATAGCTGGGAGAGTAAAAAACAAAAACCAAAAACACCCAGACGGAGATAATTAGAGAAGCAAGGGGCAGGACAAAGCAGAGAAGCAAGTAACACCTAAGGAAACACAGCTACCCAGGGAAGTGTGTGAGGTCGTCTGTCTGACCATCACCCTTAACCATCTCGCCTGAGGTCAGTTTTACTCCAGCCCTTAACTGTCAGCCGTTGGCTTTTTCCCTTAGTCTTTTTTTTTCATATTTTATCAATTTTAATATACTCTTCCAGTCCTAAACTATAACATTTCAGGAAAATGAAAAGATAGGGAGGTCTGGATGAGTCATAATTCCATCATCTCACTGGAGCCACTGTGATCACCCTGGAGTATTTCCTTCAAGCCTCTTTCATAGAGTGCGTTTATCTTTTCATGTTTCTATAGAGACTTAATAACTATTATGGCTAATAGTGAACTGTTATCCTACTGCTAGACATTCTAGTTTCTGCATTGTAAATAATTCCCAAGTAATTTTAACTTGACACTGGAATGTCTTTTCGTCAGTTTGATGCACACACACACACACACACACATCGATATCCCTACTTCACTTGAAACTCCCCCAGCTCCGTCCAACAGTGACCTGGCTGAGCTATCGGAAGGAAACAGCTCATGTCACAGTGTGTGATCCAGGAAATGTATTCTTTCATTCAGTAAATATTTTTTTGAGCCCATACCCTGTATGTAATACTGGGCTAGTCTGGTTGAAAATAGTAACATAGGAGATATAATTACTGCCCTAGAAGACCTTACAATATATTGGGGAAGGGTCAGACATCTATGAAACATTAGGAAATAACTCTAAGGCAATTAAAGGCAAGATACAGTTATGAGTGCTGAAAAGAATTATTATTAATTACTAACTTGGAAAATGGCGAAGGTGATAACAGATTTATCAGCAGAGAAGAGAAGGAATTCTGGAAAGGAGCAGAAGGGGTCAAAACAAGTTAGCAACGGGTGGAAGAGTGGGTGGGCCTGAGGCCAGTGGAAGATGGAGGCGCGGGGAACAGAGAAGCTACACATGTGCAGGTACAGTTGGGTGGAGGGCCTCGCACACTCGGTTAACGCTTCTAAATGTGTTTCGTCCTGTCAGTGCAAGAAAGAATGGCTTTAGGATGGCTAGACTGGCAAATAGTAGGTTAAAAAGGAATAAAATTGAAACGAAGCAATAAACTATTAATAAATTTACAAAGAAGCAACAAATCTATTAAGAGGTGGTAGGAGAGGAAGCAGAGCGCACACTCTGGCTAGTGCTTCGGAGACCAGGAGGCTAGAAAGGATTCAGGTCATGGTTGAGGTAAGAGGGAGGGAAGAGCCCAAGAGTGCCCTAAGGTCCCAAGGAGGACCCTAGGAAAGCCGAGCATTGCCTGGCAGGGAAGTGATGAGGAGGTTGCTGGGGACAGGGCAGGAGGGAAGGACTTGGTCTCAGCCATGTTGGGGTGAGTGGGCAGTGGAAAGCCCCCCACCTTACTTTCCAGCTTGAGCCAAAGTGGAGTTTAAAGGGATAGTATGGCCCAGGTCTAATCATTCTAAGGAACTAGAAACTCAATCTATAAATAGCCTAACCTTATATATCTTGTATATGTGTTATAAGACCAACATATATATGAGATAGAGATAAGGCTGAGTTTTGTGTAACAGCTGGGCTCTGACCAGAAAGTTCTTTAAAAGCCATGAGCTTAATTTCATTTCCATTTCTGAGTAAGGAGGGGTGACTAGCAGAGTTCTCCAGCTTTAGCCTTCCTTCTTCAGAAGTTCCCTGAACTCCAGACACACCCTCAGGGCAGATCTGCTGGCAACTTGGGTGGAAGACCAGCCCTTTCCTTCCTGCTCTCTTCCAGCCTCCTCCTGGATGCACTTCTCGTGAGTAGCAGCAGCAGAAGCAGTCATGGGGCCGCCCGCCACACTCTGCCCTAGACCGTGGCCATCTAAACCAGCAATGGTCGCACATGCAGAAAACTGTGGAGGGAAGAACTGAGTATAATAATGTGGCTTTGGATTTTTATGTTGAAAAAATAATAGGCCATAAAATTAAGTTGTAGCTAACGTGAGAACGTTGTTTCAAATCATTACCTGAAAGTCAGAACATCATAAACTGCTTTATACTAATTTTTAGACTGCTAAATAGCTTTGCTTCTATAATTTCATAATAAAACTTTCCTTAGAACACCTTTCTAAAATATGAGAATCACTGGTGCTATATTTTTTAAGTACAACTCCTTTTTACCAACATAAGAGAAAAAAGTTAATCCTAAGATATGACAAACAGATTTTGCTTTTAAATATTAAACAGCACCAGACCTGGTGGTACATGCCAATAATCCCAACTACTTGGGAGGCTGAAGCAGAAGGAAGGATGGCTTGAGGCCAGAAGTCTGAGGTTACAGTGAGCTATGATCACACCACTGTACTCCAGCCTGGACCAAAGCACGAGACTGTGTCTCAAAACAACATAAAACACATAAATGTCCAAAGCACCAAGTCAAATATTGGTATGGTTTTTCTTGCTAAAATTTAAAACCCAGCCAAATAATAGTTTATTTAAATAAAATACTCTTTCTTCATATACTAATCACAGATGAAGTTATAAAATGTCTGAGATTTGCTTTAAAATTATGCAAAAGCCCAATTACACGAATTTGATCTTTACAAATTATATGAATGTATTAAATTATCATATGTATCATAAAAATGTGTATGCATATAAAAATATACATACACATCAATAAAAATATATTTTAAAAGTATTCAAGAGGAGTAAAGATATATATAACAAGACAAGCCACGTGTTGATAATGTTGAAACTGGGTCATGGGGATGTAATTTATGCATTTTTTCTTCTTATGTAGATGTTTACATTTTTTCTTAATACAACTTAATTTTCTCACCTAGTCTGAAGTTGAAAATATAGACTATCAGCCCAGAGTAAAGTTTAGGATCTGAGCCTGAAGCTAGAGAGGAAAGAGGGACAAGGAATGTTACCTGGTCACTACAGCTCTGGTTTCACTGATAGTTAGAAGACATACGTCCTTCCCACGAGTCTCCAGCAAATCCAGTGTCACTTGGATGAAGAGATACGGAAAGAATAAAGCAAGGGGAACTAATTTTAGTGTTATAAATCCACTTGCTATGGAAAGTACTGCTGGGTAAAGAAGTAGCACAGATAAGAAGAAACAAGATTAGGAATCCAGAAGGAGAAAGGAAACAGGAAAATTCTTTGAAAAGGAAATAAAGAAAAATACTATCTGTAGGATAGAGAAGAGGGAAACAAATCTCTTTTCTTCATTATGTTTATTTGGAATTAAATAAATTCCTCTTAGAAACCCTTTCTTCTCTACTATATTTATTTTTAAAGTATGGGCAAAGATCATTAAGCAGAGAAAATGAAACTTCGGGTGAGAGGATAAGAACTCATACTTCATCATCTAAAGATATTATTAAAGAAGACTTTAAAAACTGTGTTTTTAAAACAAAACAAAAACAAACAAACAAGATTGGTTGGCAAGCATCCTAGGCAATTTTAAGAATAGGAAGATTATACTGCAAGGCAATTAGCCATTTTTTTCCAGAACTTATGAATAAGCGAAGCCTCAATGATCGGGAAAAGAAAGAAATTCTGAAGACTGATCAGTGGAGATAAACATAGAATCATAAAATATTAGTGTCTAGTCCAACCACTTGATCTTACCGGAAGGAAACAGGTCAGTAAGGTAATATGCTGGCCAACATTCCTTGTCCCTCTTTCCTCTCTAACTTCAGGGTCAGATCCTAAATTAGAACACAGGGGACAACTCTGACTGGATCAGGCTTATGACTTAGAGCAGTGGTTCTTAGCCTTCCCAATGCTGCGACCCTTTAATACAGTTCTTCATGTTGTGGTGACCCCCGATTAGAACACAGGGACAACTCTGACTGGATCAAGCTTATGGCTTAGAGCTGTGACCCTTTGATACAGTTCTTCATGTTGTGGTGACCCCTGATTAGAACACAGGGGACAACTCTGAGTGGATCAGGCTTATGGCTTAGAGCAGTGGTTCTCAACCTTCCTGGGGTCACCACAACGTGAGGAACTGTATTAAAGGGTCGCGGCGTCAGGCAGGTTGAGAACCACTGGCTTAGAGCCTCTTCTTCCCCTGCATCTCCAGCCCCAGAGCCCTCTGGCCTCCATGGGAGAACAGAGTTGGTTCCGAAAGACCCGCTGCTCCATCCACTGGTCAGTGTGAGCTTATCTCACCAATCAGAGAAGGGCAGGCAGATTTACCAGCGGTCAGCTCGAATCTCATCCAGGTCAAGATTGCCACCTTTGGGCTCAGGGGTACCGCACCCAGAAAGCAACATTAAACAAGGTGGAGAGCAACGTACTTCTGCTGGTAAAGTGGGGTCTGGACTCACTCCAGGGGTTTGAATCTTAGCTCTGCCTCCTGCAGGATATCTGACCTTGGGCAAGCCATCCAACCTCTCTGGGCTGCAGCCTCTTAGTCTCCAAAGCAGTGATGATGATAGAACAGGAGGGCTGTTGTGAAGATTAAAGGAGGAATCCAGGAAAGCATTTATAACAGTGCCTGGACCAAAGTCAGCACCGGATAAGTGTGAAGTATGATTACATTAGTAATGTCTGCTCTAACCCTCTGCACCCGCCCTAACTAATCCGCCAGCACTTATCCCCATGGGTTATCTGCACTTCTGCCCTCAAATTCCAAGTCTCTGATGGGATCGGGCTTTGACTGGGTGCCAGCACACTGTCTGCACCTAACCCTTATCCCTCAGGGTGGACCCTTTCCTCCTTGCCCAGAGGCATCCTTTGAGATCCTGCGTCTGTCTGACTTCAAGTGTCCCTGACACGTACAGCCTCTGCTTGCCAGGGCCATCCCCTGGACTGCAAGTCTGCAGGTGCCATCTGCTGGCCCCTGCCCCTGGGTAATGCTGGGTGGCGTGGCTACCACTGCAGGACAGCTCACAGTTGCCATGTTCCCTGCTCCCTTCTTCTCCATCCTGCCCCAGTCCAGTTGCTCATCTCTCCCTACCAGCCCCTAATGTCCTAGCATAAAACCTTTAGCTGTATGTAAGAACCCTGCCCCCCTGCACCCTGCACCCCAGTTTCTTAAATAAAACAAAAACCTTGATCTGCCAAAGTTGGCATTGGAGGTCACCCTGACCTTTCCTTTCCTTGGGTAGCCCACTGAACCCTGCCACCATGGGCTGGGCTTTGGGGTAGTGTGCTGCCTGTGGTATTCCACACATGTGGACAAATGCTTCTTGTAACTTCCACCAGCATCACTGACACTAGCTATGACCCTTATTAGGACTCTAGTAAAGCCCCAGACAATACAACAGTGGGTATGGCGTGCCCCCTCCAGAGCCCACTGGCTGTTCTCCTCCCATTTTGAGCCCCACCATTCCTAGTCTGTCACTTCATGTGATACAGTTGAGCTCCAGAACCAGCAAGAAACCATAGCTAAGGGGCTTAGGTAGAAAAGCTGAAGGAAGCAGAGGCTGACAGGTGACTGACCTACCTGGTCCTTCTTCTGGCCACCAGTGCCTCTCCTGTCTGGCTGAGCTAGCCGCAGCGTGCTCTCCCCTTGGCTGGTTTTGCTCCCTGTACTTAAAATGCTATTGCACTTTTAAAATGGTGGTGGAGAAGGAGAAGACAGGAAGGCTGTGATTTCAGTATCTAGAAAGAACAGCAATTACAATGAACAGCCCCTGACAATACCGTTTCAGTTTAGAAAAGTCCCAGTGACTCATCTTTTAGAAGTGAAAACAACTGAAGTCCCCAATATTCAGTGACATATCCAACTAAGGCCTCCTAGCTTAGGTGGTGGCACATCAGTGCTCCTCACAGCTGTGATTAGGCTCCTGGGGCTCCTCAAACCATCTCACACTATTAAGGATGAAGAATCACTACAGATGACAAAAAAAAAAAATGTTTTAAATGACTCTGCACGTGCGATGCCTCACACTGTGGTGATGGAAGAAAAGTGATATAGACACAATCGAATAATCTCACATAGTAAGGAGTCCTCAGAAGGAAGTCCAGGGTGGATGTGACAATTCACAGGGTAATGAAGTGTCAACCAGTTGTATTACTAGAAAGGGAATCTAGGAAGGAGGTTTTTTTTAAATTATAAAATACAGGAAAATCCCAATTCTGCAAAGCACTAAAGGAGCCAGCACGACGTGACGTACTTCTCGGGGTCCTCTTTATCATCCTAGGTGGGGCCACCTTGACTCCATTTTTCTTGGCATAAGGGCAACCTGACAAGCCGGTTTCAAAAGAGGAAAACAGGCCACCTTAGTCCTAGAAAGGCAGCTCCTCACACCCACCCATCTCCTGGACCCCTCTCCAGTTCTGTGACCCCGGGCAGGTGGGAGGGAGTGAAGGCACAGCAACTGATCCACCCATTCTAAGGAGCAGTCTGCAGACACCACGGTGTGCCCAGGGCAGTGGAATAGGAAGGATAAGGTCCAGGACTGCTGATTCCCAGGCAGGCCTTCTCTTTTTGCCTTGTCATCTCTGATGCTGCTTTTCTTTTCTTTTTTTGAGACAGAGTCTCACTGTGTCTCCCTCGGTAGAGTGCAGTGGCGTCACAGCTCACAGCAACCTCAAACTCTTGGGCTTAAGCGATCCTCTTGCCTCAGTCTTTCAAGTAGCTGGAACTACAGGTGCCTGCCACAACACCTGGCTATTTTTTGTTGCAGCTGTCATTGTTGTTTACCTGGACAGGGCGGGGTTGGAACCCTCCAGCCTTGGTGTATGTGGCCATAACCACTGTACTACAGGTGCCGGGCCTCTGATACTGCTTTTGTGGTCACCAGGTGGCTTGTACAACTGCATACAAGGCAGAAAGTGGGGCAAAGTGGTCTTTCCCTTGCTAAATCCTATCTATTTATTAAGTAGGAGAAACGCTTCCAAGGAGTCACCCAACAGAATCCAATTTACATCTCATTGGCCAGAACTAGGTCACATGTCAACTGGGTCACATATCAACCCTTAGACTAATCATTGGCAAAAGGGCACAACATTAACATGACTGGCCTGGGCCTCTCTCTCTCTCTCTCTCTCTCTCTATCTCTCTCTTTCACACACACACACACAGAAGGCAGCGCCTTCCCTCTCCTAGAAGAAATGATTTCCTTTTCCCCTCCCAGCAGCCTGAACAGGATTGGGGTCTATCAGCAGCCAAGAAGGAGAGTTAATTTTGAGAGAGCAAAATCAGTGTCAGTCACAGTATCTGGATAGTCATTGATGAATGACACAAAAGAACCATAAAACTTGGCCTTCCTAAAACATAGCATACATCACGTCACTTCCCATGTTAAAAACTACAGAGGGCCAAGCACAGGGGCTTATGCCTTTGAGAGGCTGAGGAGGATTGCTTGAGGCCAGGAGTTCAAGTCTGGACACACAGCGACTTCTCGTCAATATAGACATTTTTTCTAAATTAGCCAGGAATGACAACACTTGCCTGTAGTCTTAGCTACTGCAGAAGATGAGATGGTAGGATCCCCTGAGCCTACAGTGAGCTATGATGGAGTGAGCTCTGATCACCCCACTAAATTCCACCCTGGGCAATAGAGTGAGACAAAACAGCAACAAAGACAACTTATCTAGTACAGTCAGGAACAACCTACCTTAACTTGAAATTAGAAGAAGTGATGGCTTATCAGCTATGTGGGTTAATCACTTCACTTTCTTGGGCCCTGGGTTCTTCCTTTGTATAAAATGAGTAAGTTGGGTTTGCTTCATATCTTTTGGTTCCCAAACCCTGTGAGTCCCCTCTGGCTTCCAAGCCTTCCTCAAATCTGGTCATACATATATATTTAATTATATTTTCTTCTTATTTAATCTTATCAAGATTCTTGCTTCCTTTTCAAGTCAGTGCCTTCATTGCCTGGAACACACCATGTTATTCATTCATTGACTCATTCCACAGGCATTCACTGAACACCTAGGAAATTCTAATAGAGTGAGAGCAACTCTCTGGAAATCAAAGAGCAACAACCAAGAGGGACTTGGGTCTCTGGATGACAAGGAAGAAGCCCTGTACCTCTTTCCAGATTGCTTCATGAGAGAAAGTAATGTATCTTTCTTTCATATATTTTTGACTATCTCAGTCTAAACCGTAACTAATAAAACAGTTCCTCTGACTACTTGTTGTGAGCTGAACTGTGCACACCCCCCCAAATTCATATGTTGGAGTCCTGACCCCCAGTACCTCAGGATGTTTAAAGTGGGTTTATTGCTTTTTGATCCACTCTGATAATCCCTCTTAACTGAAGCGTTTAGACCATTAATGTTCACAATGATTATTGATAGTTGAATTCATATCCAGCATATTTTTTAGTTTTCTACTTGTCAGCCTCATTCTTTCTATTTTGTCTTTCACTCCTTTCTGTCTATTGTGGTTTCAATTAATTATTTTGTGATTCCATTTTTTCTTCTTTCTTAGCCTATCAGTTATACTTTAAAAAAAATTTTTTTAATGGTTGTCCTGGAGTTTGCATTATACATTTATTTTTTTTTTATTTTTATTTTTTGAGACGGAGCCTCAAGCTATCCCCCTGGGTAGAGTGCCATGGCATCACAGCTCATAGCAACCTCCAACTCCTGGGCTCAAGCGAGTCTCCTGCCTCCGCCTCCCAAGTAGCTGGGACCACA
>CAUYQV010091410.1:0-29096 GCA_963574575.1 Galagoides demidoff | reverse complement strand
CTAAGAGTAGAATCAGAACGCTTTAAAACTATAACTGAGAAAATGACATGAAGGCTGTGTTGATCAGTTTGATGGAAGTATTTCGGATTGCATGTGAAAACCCCACACTGTACCCCAGAAGGGCATTAATGTACATAGTTAACATTCAATAAAATTTAAAAAAAAAAAAAAGAACCAAGTCTCCGTGACCTTCCTCCCCCATCCTCATGGAAATCCTTCTTCTCTCGTTCAACACACTTTAGCATATATAGGTCTAAGTTCATAACAAAATCCTCTTATAGTTCAATAATATTTAAAGGCACAGAACATTCAGAAGGCAAGAACAGTATAAATGGTCCTCAGCTGGCTCGCTTTCAGGTTGAAAGTCCTCAGCAATTTTTTACAAAAATTCTAATTTTACTACTCTAGTCTGTGTCTCTAAATCCCAGTCTACCTATTTCTGCCTTCCTACCCAACCTGAATCAAGGTATAGTTACAGATCCTATTTGGGGTATCTGGAGAAAGAAGTTTTTCCAGTTCCGGGCTTAGACAATGCCCTGCAAACTGACTAGGAAAGCTCTGTGCTTCTGTCTTCTCTGACACCATGTGCCCCAACCTCCGTATTTAACACCCGAGGTCTCCCACAACTCTGTTTTCATTGGTCTTCCAGTGTCCTTTCTCCAAAAGAAACATTTCCTACCCTCTTCCATTGCTCAAAATGCACCCCAAATTTAACTTTTTAAAAATGTCTACCATAAGCCTTACCCAACTGTTGATTTCTTTCTCACCTAGCTTAGTTTTCACATCTTTCATAATATCCTAATTTGCTCCCTCCCCACCAAAAAAAAAGAGGCAACTAGCCCAGAAATATCTGCAAGTTCTATGTATAATGTTAAGAAAAAAATGACGGGGGTGGAACAATTACTTTTCACTGTATACTTTTTGGTACTACCAGGACATTTTACCATGTGAGCATGTTAGATTTTCTGCCAAAAATACGCTGTCATTATACATACAAACATACATACATAAAATACTATTGTCCTCCTCTCCCGATAGTATTTTTATGCAGAAATGCATTGACATCACATAGGGAGAAGAGAGCATCCCCAAATTCATAATCGTTTCTGGTCGGTTTTGCTTGGAGGGTGCCAAGAAGACAAGCGGCCCCTGGTGGCCACAGGTTTACAGTCTGGTTACGAAATGAAACGCTCCTATACTGCTGAAAGTTTGAAGGAAATCTGTCTCCGACCCCTCAAAAACTTGGTACCATGAGTACTTTTAGGCCCCCAAGTGATGGCACAACTGCACTAGCCTTGGCCACTCCCACAAGTCTGGAAGTTGCTGATAAACAGGCACAGAGCTGGCAGTTAAGCATGTTGGCGGGTGTGGCTACAGCGAAACCCTGCAGACCCCACCCTTCTTTGCCCGATGCAAACTAGATCAGTCCAAATCATTTTACATATTACTTTGTACTCTTTTGCCATATAAAACAGCATGTAGGGCAGTGGTTCTCAACCGGTGTGGGTCGCAACCCACAGGAACTGTATTAAATGGCTGTGGCATTAGGAAGGTTGAGAACCACTGATATAGGGTATATTCCATGCTTCTCCAATAGTTACATTTGCGTTGTGGACTACGCAACATTGTGGACTCCAATACTACATTTGCGTTGCGTTAAGGGCTTAGAACTCCCGGCCTCAAGCAATCTTCCTCCACCTTCCCACACGCTGGGATTACAAGCTTGAGCCATCGTGCCCAGCCCTACACTTGCCTTCTAACAGTACTATCCCCAACAGCCTCACTCCTGGCAGCCTGTCTTCTGTCTTAGGGCCCAACACCAACCGGCCTATCTGTACTTTAAACTTACCCTTCAGCCAAAACCAAACCTGGATGTGGAATATCCCCATGCTGGTCTCCTGACCTTTGGGGGCTCCCATCTCTCACCCCTGCCAAACCTGATCTCCGTCTGCTCCCAAGTCACCTCCTGTTCTCCTACTTACCCAGGCTTCTAGCTTGCTGTGCTCAGCTCTCAACACAGAAGTCATACGACCATTGTAATCACGTTCTCTGATGTGAGTCCCTCACCTCATTGGACCCATCAGCCTTACAAGCTAACCCCAGACAAGTCCCCCTGTTCACTTTTGCTGCTTGAACTTCCAGAATGTTGACTCACATTGCAGACAACGTTCAGAAACGACACAGGCTAAGTCCACTAGAAATCCATGCCAACCAGCCAGACCGAGCCTGGCTCTTCTTTTCTTTTTTCCTTTTATTAAGTCATACATACATAGATCACGACTACAATTATGCCTTTGTGGGATTCAATGTGTCGATTATTTGTACCAATTGGAGTGCTTACATCCAACTAATTATCACAGCTTTCACCTCACTTACTTAATCACAGTGTTAAGACAGTTGTACTATGTAGGAGCCTGGCTATTTTAACCTGTACTCCGGCTCTGGCTCTGCCTTCTCTTGTGTCTTCACACCTCACAGGCCACTCGGTGTTCCCTGCCGGACCCGACAGGACAACCCCACCTCATCAGAATCAAGTTCCCTCCGCCCCACTGTTACCTCACGCTCCCGCTGTTCCTCTCTCCAGTCCTTCCTTCTTTCCTAAGGGTAACACTCTGGACCTGTACACTTAAGGACATCCCTTTCTGCAGCCTTGGAAGCCTTATTCCACAAACCGCCCCTCTCCTCTTTCTCACACTCACCACCCACCTCCACCATCCTTCCTCCTGAGGTCACTTTCAGGCCAAATTACACCAGAGATGAGGGCTTTGTCACCACCTTCCTCCCAAAAGTAAGATTTTACAAAATGGAATGAAATGCCAATATTTACCAATAAGGACACTTCACTTAAAAAAATCAAGACTTCTGACTCCTCTAGTAAAACAAAATCCTTGCCAGCACTGAGTGAGCATACTCAAACAGCAAACTCCTAGGAGCTGACTCTGGTGGCCTCCTTGTAATGGGCGTCGCCACCTGCAGTCACCACAGTCAACCTTCCTCATACCAGGTCCCCCTGCATTGACTCTCACCTACCTTACTTCCTTGGCTAGCCACACTCTATTGCCTATAAAAAGTTTTGCTCCTTCCTATCCTAAAAACACATTTCCCTAACCTACCCCCAGTGCAAGCTACAACTTTCCTCTTGGTCCTCTCCAAAACACCTCTTTGGGGAACGGTCTACATTTGCTATAACCCCACACTCACCTCCCATCCCCTGTAACAAGACCTCTGCTCTTCTCTCTAGGCCACAGCTACAGAGAGCAGAGAAAGGGCAAGAGGTCCTCTCACATCCCTGCCTGTTCAACAGCACAGGCGCTAGAGACTGTCTGCTTTCCGAGGTCTCCTCTACGGACTTTCCTGACTTGCCCTCTTCTAATGCTCCTGGGAGGAAATCGTGTAGACCTCCCAACCATGAGACGCCTGAAGATGCCTCTAAATGCCACGCAGACTCCTTCTGTGCTTCCTTTCCACAGACACCAAACACTCAGCACACTCCTTTCTCTCCTGTGACACTGCCAACAGCCTCCCCACGTCTTGGAATTTCTCTCAAGGGAAAAAAAAAATGGGAAAAAGACTTCAGTCTGAAGATATACTGATTTATTCAACATACCCTGATCATTCCTTATGTGGTAGTAGGCAGGCACTAAGGTCTAGAAGACCAGTAAGAGATAGTCCCTACCCTTACCTCAGGAACTCACAGTCTAGAAGTGACACAGGCAGATAAACTGACAGTGGCAACAAGATAGGTCAAAAACCATGATACGATAAAGAAAAAAACAAAGGCCAGGGAGGGCCAGAGCAGCTTGCTGAGAGAAATGCCAGAGCCCTGGCCTCCGCCTCAGATATGTCCACTCTCACCATCTGAGTCCTGTACTCCTGCAACAATCTCCCAGCTGGTCTCCATGCCTCCTCCTTCCCAATCCTATCTCTCACCCAAATCCATTATCCACAGTGCAGTGCGGGGAATCTGCTTAAAACCTGAAGCAGAGCTCTCCTGCTCAAAGCCTTTCGATAGCACTGAGAATGAATGAGGGCCTACATCCGCTGCCTCATGCAAGCTGTCTACCTTCACCTCATCTTCCTCCTCCCTGTGCACCATGGTGAAAGATCGTCTGCATTGACCTTTCAGCTCCTTAGTACAGAACGAGTCCTCTTCTGCTACCAGGCCTCAGCACATACCATTCTTTTTAGTGAAATCCCCTTGCCCCTACTCTTTGTATTATCAAAATCCTTTGATCTCTGGGTCAGCTTAAATGTCATTTCCCCCATTATTTACTCAATTGTCTCTATTTTTTGTCTGCCTCATTAGATTGTTTGACCAACGAAGACAGGAACCACGCTTGTTTAGTTCACTTTGTATCCAGTAGCAGTTAGCACACACCAGACACTTAATAAAGATTTGCTTACTGAGGATGTTAGAGACGTTTTCCTCCCGCGGGGCCCTACCACTCCCTGTGTTCATCCTCTCAACACTGAAGATGCTCCCCGCAAGATCCAGTCCTTCCATGGTGAAGGCTGCAGGACAGTTCCAGCTGGAGTCCCTGTCTGGCCCCTGCCCCAAGACACACTCACCAACTATCCTTAAACTCTATTTTTTTTTCTGTTTATGTCAGTGGTGACATCCTCTTAGATGTCAAGTGACTGACTTGCTTTTCTTTCACCCATTGACAAGAACAGCTGATTCCATCTGTGAAAGTGTGCGTGTATGTTCCTGTACACAAAGTCACCTCCACTAATGCATCAGCCTCACTTCCTAATTCTAGTCTTCTGAAATAACAATCGCTCACCTACATGAACACTAAAGCTTAATTCCAATGGTATCAATCAATACCCTCATCAAAATCCTTCAACAGTTCCTTCCAGTCTTCCTAATAACTCTTCTGTCAGGTATTCAAAACCCTTCTCAATCTTAGACAAACTGTCCTTGTGAGGTAGTCTAGTTTGGTGGCTGTGGTTAAGACCACAATCTCGGGAGCCAGACTGCCGCTCTAAAAGCACAGACACAGACCAGTACAGATCCCCGCTTCACCACTTAACCTCTCCACACCATCTACTCATTCCTAAAGAGCAAGTGAATTAACACAAGCAGAGCACTTACAACAGTGCTTGGTATGTAGCCAGACCTACCTCCATGCGCTTTATTTGTATTCTGCAGCCTCATCTCTAGTCTAACATCAATAGCCTGGATTCCAGTCTGCCTGAACCAACTCACAGTTCCCCTAACGCTCCTCTGAAGTGAGAGCCCACCGCAGTCAAAAGACCAGCCAATAAGCGGTCGCTGTTACACCCCCTCCTCTAACTCTAACACATTTCCAGTCAAAAGCTTCTGCCACAAAAGCCCTTTCCGTCTCAGAGCGTCTAACGTCTCATGCACTGAAATGCTCCAAATGCTGCTTATCAAAGAATTTCCAGCCCTGTCCAAAGACTCTTAGTCTACAATTAGCCACCCTCTTCTTCCCTTTACTTTCTCATTCCTCTCCTTCGTTTCAGACCAGAGACCATGTTACTACCATTTTCCACCCTCAGTGGCAGAGATATTTTAGTTATCTTTTGCTCCTGGTCTAGGTAAAAGTTGAAACTCTCATGGCTATTACTGTTACAATAGTCATGTTACTTCAGATAGTGTTACCTTTGCATGGAAACAACTAAAATAATTAAAATTAATTCTACAATCTTAATATGAACAGAATATGGACTTCAATGTCCAAAACATCAGATCACACCACTGTGACAGTGCAGCCTTTCTAACCTCTTACGTTCCCCGCCATGCACAAGGACTTGTAAATATTAGTAAAGTGCTTGCTGATAACTAATTCCTAGGAATAGACAAATGAAAGTTTCGAGAGTCCCAGAAATTTTAACCTTCTCTTTAACCTGAAGCAAAATGGTAAACTCTAAGACACGATGTGTGATTTCCAAAGAATAATCCAATAACTACTAGTACGTAGCCTTACCAATGCAATGCAAATTCTACCCCTTTCTATAAATGAACTGATATTTTAGTTTTTTTCAATGAAAATAAGTCATAACTGCCAAAGACACAGAAATCTAGCAAGAATCATGGCATCTAAACCTAAGGAACTGTCTTCAATTCACTTCGTGGCTTCAGAAAAGTCTGAACCAATGTCACAAAGTGTTTAACTCAGAGCCAAGGTTGTCAACCAAAAGATGACATACTAGAAGCCAATACTTAGACATCTTCACAGAACCAAAACCAATCATATATTTTTTAACATCAGAAGTCAGAAATTACAATGATTTTATGATTTTAAAGGATTCTTATAAAAATTGTTAAGAATTTGTTTTCATAATTTACAGGAATTTATAATAATTCTAAAAATCAAAGAAGAAATGGATTGCCTGAAATCAGAAATACATCTCAGCTCTGGTCACTGCTGCTACATCTGCCCCCCAAACAACCCCAAGCATCCCTTCTCCTTAAGGACTGAAAAAGGTTTTCACACTGAAGAAGTCCCTACAAAAATACAAGGAAAACTAAATTTAGTTTAGTTTTAAACTAAATTTAGTTTAGTTTTAAACTAAATTTAAACTAAATGGCTAATCACTGGTTAGCCATTTAAATTCTCATGGCCAAGAATTTAAACTAAATGGCTAATCACTGGTTTATAATTTTTAAAAGAATCAAGCAAAAATGCTCCAGGTCAGCAGTTCTCAACCTTCCTTAATACAGTTCCTGTGGGTTGTGACACCCAGTGGGTTGAGAACTGCTACTCTAGGCAACACCAGTCAAAATGTAGTCCCTAGACACCACACTGGCACGCAGTCCATAAGGAGGTAAACAGGCTGAGAGTAAGTATTTAAAAACGCTGATAGAAATCTGACAGAGAAATTCTACATCTGCTGTACCCAATTTAAAAATGGAAGTTATATATTGTAGCTCTCAAGTTCACTCTTCTGGCAATTCATATTTTATATGTATTATGAAAACATCAACCCACGAAAGTGGAAATGTTAAAAACTGGTCCTCTGGGGATATTCATTTCCAGAAAAATGAAATAGATGTATTTTTCCACATTCCTCCAAGTACAACTAAAAACTCAAGACATTACATGTAAAACAAACGTAAGATGACTCCTAGCGTTGAGAGAGGGAGCACACTGGCTACAGAATTCAGGCCCCACGGAATAACACAATGGTGAGTTCCCTGGGATTTATTTTTGCCTCATGTATCCCAAATTAAGAGCTGAAAAACGTGAGCAACCTGGAGCCTGGAAATACTAACAAAAGCAGGTAAAAAACTTCAATAAAAGCCTGCTTTCTCTAGCCAGCCAAAGGACCTAAGAAAGGGACATCCCAGCAAGACAGAAAATCTTCAGGAAAAAAATGGCTCTAGTCTAGACAAACACCACAGGAAAACTGCACCCCATCCTTACCCTGGCCAGTGAAGGTCAGGTGAGGAGCCCAGTCTTCACATACTCAGGAGGCTCAACAAGGCACCCAAACCCCTTCACTCCAAGGTGGAGCTGAGAGGGCCAGCTGGAGAGCCAAGGCTTTTACCCCAATAGCTGGTTGACAGGCCAGCCTTCCACATCCTTTCCCCGGAGGATCTTGGACCTCTACTCCTCCCCAGCAGATGCAAGGTACTCTACTTCTTGGGTCAAGAAAAGCCAAGTGACGAGCTTGGGCTTCTAATTTTTCCTAGTAATAGCTAGAGGTTACCTACCAACCTTCCTCTGCCAGAGTGGTATCAAAACAAAGCCAGCTAAAACAGATGACTTAAACAAGATCTACAATCTCACAGCATAATATTAAAAAGTCCAGTTTTAATTTTTAAAAAGTCACTCATCATACGAACAGCCAGGAACTCAAACTGACAAGCCTAAACAAGACATCATAAAGATAGCAACACAAAGATGGCAGAAATGTTAGGATAACATAAAACTGAAAACAATTTTAAAGCAGCTGTGATAGACATGTTTCAAACCAACAATTATAAGCATTCTTGAAACAAATTAAAAGTAAATAAATAGGGCATGGTGGTCACGCCTGTAATCCTAGCACTCTGAGAGGCTGCGGCAGGAGGACGGCTTCAGCCCAGGAGTCTGCGGTTGCAGTGAGATATAATTATGCCATAGCACCCTAGCCAGGGCAACAGAGCAAGACTCTGTCACAAACAAACAAATAAACAGCTTTAACAAAGATATAAAGAAAAATCAAATGGAAAATTTCGAGCTGAAAAAAATTTAACAAAATAAAAAGCTTACTGCAAGAACTGAACAGCAAATGGAAGGGACGCAGGAAAGGAACTGGAAGATAAAGCAACAGCAATCACCCAATCTGAACAGAGAAATGGAAGAAAGAAAAATGGACAAAGCTTCAGGAACTTGTGGAACCATAACAAAAGATCTAAAATTCAAGTCAACAGAACCTTGAAGGAAGAGGAATAGGGAATGGGCTGAAAAAGTACTCAAAAATATAATGACGAAAACTTCCCAAATGTGGCAAGAGACATAAATCTACAGATTCCGGAATCTGAGAGAACACCAAACAGTATAAATCCAAAGACATGAACACCAAGATCTATCACAAGGAAACTTTTGACACCTAATGACGAAGAAAAAAAATCCTAAGAACTGTGAGAGAACAATGACACTTACTACCAAGGAAAAATGTTTAGAAGAGCAGTAGATATCTCATCAGAAACCACGGAGGCCAGAAGAAAGTGGTAGAATATCTTCCAAGCACTGAAAGAACTTATCAATATAGAATCTTATATCCAAAGAAAATATCCACCCCCTCTCTGCAGTGATATGATACCTACACAGAAAATAAGCAGAAAAGAGAACTCAACAGTACCACGTACCAGTAGGATCAAACTGACAACAGCAACAGAAAACATTTTATTTGGAAGCCCACCAAACGCAAGACAAACTATGTCAGGGCCATAAAACAAACCTCAACAAATTTAAAAGAACTAAAAAGAAAAGATCAGAGTGTGTTCTCCAACCACAGTGGAACCAAACTAAAAACCAAAAAACAGAATGGTAACAGGAAAATCTCCAAACACTTGAAATCTAGATAGCACACTTCAAAATAATCCATGGCTCAAAGCAGAAATCTCAAGAAAATAAAAATATTCACTAAATTTAATAAAAATGAAAATACACATGTAACACATCAAAATTTGTGAGACACAGCTAAAATATGTTGAGAGGGAAACTTGTAGTGTTAAATGTTCTTATTAATACAAATGTAAAAATCCTCAACAAGATATCAGTAAATACGATTCAGCAGTAAATATACAAGAAAATTATACGCCATGACCAAGGCAGGCTTATTCCACAGATGTAAGTCTGGCTTCATATTTTAAAAATTAATCAAAAAACAAATCAGTCAATATAATCCACCACACCAATAGGCTAAAGGAAAATATCACCTGATCATATCAATTGATGCAAAAAAAAAAAAAAAACCACAAGATTCAATACACACTCATGATAAAAACTCTCAGAAAGATAAGAACAGAGAACTTCTTCAACTTGATAAAGAGCATCCACAAAACCCCTACAGTTAACACTATGCTAATTAAAGGCTGAGATTCCCCTAAGTTCAGGGACAAGATAAAGATACTTTCTCACCATTCTTATTCAACATAGTACTGATGTTTTAGTCACTGCAATAAGGCAAGAAAAGGAAATTAAAAGTATGCAGATATTTTTTAAAAAGGTTTAAAAAAGAATAAAAGTGCCCCTATTTGAAGGTGACATGATTATTTGTCTACATAGAAAATCTCAAGGAATCTGCAGAAAAACTCCTCCAACTAATAATTCAGCAAGACTGTAGAATACAAGGACGACATATGAACACTGATTGTATTTCTACATACTAGAAATGAACACATGGGCACCAATATTAAAAATACAATTCCATATGCAATTGCTTTTTAAAAAAGAACTATTTACATATAAATCTAATGAAACAAATCTAATAAAATCTAACAAAACATTTGCAAAGGGATCTATATGATAAAACTACACAATGCTGATGTAAAACAAAAAATCTAAATCTAAATAAATAGACAAAACTATGTTCACAGATTGAAAAATGCTACATAGTAAAGATGTCAACTTCCCCCAAACTAATACAGGTCTGGTGCAGTTCTATCAAAATCCCAGCAAGATTATTTTTGTAGATATAAACAAGATTATTCTATAATTTCTATGGAAAGACCAAAAAAGTAGAAAAGCTAAATTAACTTTGAAAAAGAAGAATATGGGCTCAGCGCCTGTGGCTCAAGTGGCTAAGGCGCCAGTCACATACACCTAAGGTGGCGGGTTTGAATCCAGCCTGGGCCCACCAAACAACAATGACAGCTGCAACCAAAAAAATAGCCGGGTGATGTAGTGGGAGGCTGAGGCAGGAGACTCGCTTGAGCCCAGGAGTCGGAGGTTGCTGTGAGCTGTGATACCACAGCACTCTACCCAGGGGGATAGCTTGAGGCTCTGTCTCAAAAAAAAAAAAAAAGAAAAAGAAAAAGAAGAATATGGAAGGAATTGGTCTACCCCATTTCAAGATTTATCATATAGCTACAGTAACTAAGACTATGTGATACTTAAAAAGGGACAGACACATACATCAATGAACAGAATCCCAAAACTCAGAAGCAGACTCATACAAACTAAGATAGATCTTTTCAACAAATGATGCTGAAGCACCCGATAGACAAAACAAAACAAACAAAAATACTGACATGAATCTCATTCTTCATGCAAAAATTAACTCAAAATTAATTGCGTAAAGCTATTGAGAGAGTTCCTAGACTTGACATCAAAAGCATGATCCATAAAAGAATAAATGGAGAAACTTGAATTAACATTAAATAAAATTAAAATTTTAAACTTAAAACTAAAATTAAAACTTCTGCTCTGCAGAAGACCCTACTGAGGGGATGAAAAGATAAGCTACAGACAACCTACCTGAGAAAGCACTGGTACCTACAATATATAAAGAACTCTCAAAATGCAATAGAAAAAAAGACAAGCCAATTAGAAAATGAAAGAAAAATAGTTCCCTGAAGAAAACATACAGACAACAAATAAGCAAACAAAAAGATGCTCAACATCAATTAGCCGTTAGGGAAATGCACATTAAAACCACAATGATATATCACTACCTATCTATCAAAATGGCTAAAGTTTAAAAATAGTGATAACACCAAATGCAGCGGTGATAGAGAAACTGATCCATCATACATCAACGATGGGAATATGAAATGTTCCAGCCACTCTCGAAAATAGTTCACAGACAAGTGGAGTGACAAATACATGCATAGATAAACATGGAATAACTCTGTAAAGGACACGGGATTTGAGCAAATCTATGAGTGAGACATATCACTTCCACATGTGGAGGAGAGGGGAACATCTCCAGAAGGAGAAGAAATCATATATAAAGAAGGCATAGAGCCAGTAATAAGCACAGTGCCTACAACGTATGTGTGTGCTGTGAAGTAACAGAGAGATGGGATAAACAGTGGGTGATTATTATGAAAGGTCCCCAGAGCCGAGTTCAAATGTCACATATTCAAGAGAGCCCCCATCAACCAAACCAGCCGACCTGACGCAGCAGCTCCCCCTAGCCTCTCCAGCATCCTTTTCTTCTTTATAGCACTTATGACGAGCTGTAATTACTAGGCACTTATCTGCATGTTTATTTAATGCAGTCCATCCCACAGTCATCTCGAGTCTACAGCGCTGGACTTGAGTCTGGCACACTTTAACCACTCAATAAGTACTAACTGAGTAAATGAATGAACAGTAAGTACCCACTCCTGGCTCGCTTCTCTGCAGCTGCCCCACTCCTCTTTGTCCCATTACCTGTCCACTCCCTTCACCTATGTCCCCCTTTGACCTACTGTCCCTTTTTATCTGATCTCTCCTTTTTCCTTTCTCCTCTACTTTAGCCCGGCTCTTAAACCATCAGAAAAATAGAACCATGTCCTTTTTTTTTTTTTTTTTTTTTGCAGTTTTTTTGGCCAAGGCTGGGTTTGAACCCACCACCTCCAGCATATGGGGCCAGCGCCCTACCCCTTTGAGCTACAGGCGCTGCCTCAGCCAATAAATAAAATTTAGTATATTTTAAAATAGTGGTTCACAACTGCCATAGTGTAACACTTTTCTAAACCTCAACCAATTAGGAGCTGTATCCAAGAAATCTGTTACTGAAAACAGAGTACTAAAGTTGTATGTTGTTACATAAGCATGATAGACGTATGTATTACATAAACAAATAAGTAAAAGCAGAAATAGAGTTATCCCTGTTGTGGCCTTACTTTCCACAGTGTGAGAGCTTTTCCCCAGAACTGAATGATCCTATCTGGTCTATGCAAAACTGTCCATCAAAGAAAGCCAGACTAACAAAGTCATGAAAAACCAGGAAAGACTGGAACACTATCACGGACCAAAGACTAAGGAAACATGACACCGGAGTACAATGCAATACCTTGGACAGGATCCTGGAACAGAAAGAGGATATTAATGGAAAAACTGGTGAAATCCAAATAATGCCTGGAGTCTGATTTTTTTTTTAAAAGCTCTATAGGAGCCACTAACATGATTAAGATCTAAATCTATTAATATTTGTCTATGTTATTTAAAAGCCACACAGGGCATGCAAGCGAGCCAAGAGTGACACTCTGGTCAGAATAGCTGGGGCTTCCAGCAAATAAAGCTACAAGTAGAGCTACCTTCATTTGCCTCTGTTCTCACGCTAGCACCTGATGCCACGAGAATTACTGTGCCTGTAACTGCTTAGGATTAACAACCAGTTTTAACTATTCTAGCATACTCATTCATTTACCCAACAGGCATTTTCTGAGTGCCAACTGCCTACTAGACACCGTAAGATGTCTAGAGATACACTGCTAGAAGAAGCCACAATCTCTGCTCTTAAAAGCTTACCTCTATTGAGAAAGCCAGGAATTTAACAAGTATTTGCATAGATGGTGCATGCTCCCAAGAGTTTTGCAGCCTTCTGCTTACGAGAGGTACCAAACAAAGCATAAGAAGAACATTTCATTAGACCCCATTATCACTGGCATTCTGAATAAAGGCGTCTCAGACTTGAAAGTGCACACAAATAACCTGAAATCTGGTTAAAGCAGATACTGATTCGTTGATGTGGGTTGGGGCCTGAGATTCCACATTTCTTCCAGACTCCGAGGTGTTTGTTAGAGATGTTGCTGGTTCACCAACCACACGTGGAATAGCAAGGCTCTGAAGTACCATGGAAACAAGCTCAAACTATCATGTAAAACGCAAAGCCAAGGACGTTCTGTCTTTCTTATTCACCACAGTACCCAGAACTTAAAACTGTGCCTAGCAAACAGATGGCACTCAATAAATATTTATTTATGGAATAAATAAATGAATGTATGGTCTAGAGCAGCGATGTTCAATTGTAGCCACTCACCACATTTAGCTACTGAATGCTCAAAATGTGGCTAAAGTGACTAAAGATCTGAATTTTTTTTTTCAATTTAAATTGCCACATGTGGTTAGTGGCTACTACACTGGACCAGGTCTAGACACAGATGTAATGTAAAGAGGGCTAAGTTTGAATCCGAACTCTGCTGCTTAGTTTGTGACCTGCAAAGTTACAACTTCTCAGGGGCTTGTTCATCTGTTGAAATAAAGACAAGATCCAACTCCCAGGGCTCTTGACAGGAATTATTACAAAGCAATGCATTAAACTTTTCAAGACATTCTCTGTCCTCCTGAAACAGTTCACAAAAGCTACTTTGCCTATTGCCCACACTTGCCAAAAAAGGCCAAAAGAGTTTGGTTCAGGGCTGATTAACTCAGTGGCTTTGAGAATGAGGACAAGGTCATAAATCTGGGGGTGGGGGACCACCAGTTAAGCAAAGTTGACCAGGCAAGAAAGGCAATGACAACGCAAATCGTCACAATTCCTGGTAAATCTTTAAATGGGCATTGTATTGATTATGGATGAGTAAATGACATTTCATTCATTCATTCTTCCAAGAAAGGCTGCCACATTACCTAAAGCCCGCTACTTGCCACCCACAGACACTTGCTAATTCAGGGCCAAGTCCTCCTCGCGGGCAGCGGGTCGGGAAGCCCCCCACCCCCAGCTGCCGGCGCGTCCTCCCCTCCCCCGTCGCGCTGGTCCGGCGGGGGTCAGTCAGGCTGGCACCGCGGTTCCAAGTACCACCCGGCAGAACCCAGAAGCCATATTTAGCCATATTTTTGTCAATAAAACAAACTTCCGTCTTCTAAAGAAAAACCCTTCTAACTCAATGTCAAACTAGGACGGAAACTCGCGGCTCGTCGCGGCTGCCAACCAGAGATAACCGCGTGTCTAGCGGCCCCGGAGTCCCCGACCCGCTCCCGCGCCGAGCGCGCCCGCGCCCCGGCCCATGGCAGCGCCGGCCACAAAGGGACCGGGGACGCGGACGCGGCCGGGCCTCCTCCTCCTCCTCCTCCGGCCCGCGCAGGCGGCCCCGGCTCGCGGACAGCCCCGGCGCGGGCGGACACTCACCCGGCTCGGCGCGCGGCGGCGGCGGCGGCAGGCGCTCCTCGGGGCCGGCCCGGGCGGTCGCGGCGCGGTCCCGCGGGCCGCAGCGCGGGCGCTACTCTCGGGCCGCCGTCCGCCGCGCCGCCTACTCGGCCACTGCCGGCGGCTCCCCCGGCGGGCGGGCGGGCCTGGCTCGGGCCCCGCCTCCGCCGCGCCCGCCCCCGCCTCCGCGCCGGGCCTGGCCGGCTCCGCGCGCTACGCCGGGCCGCCTCGCATGCTGCCGCCGCTGCCGCTCGCTCGGGGCCGCCTCGGCGCGGCGGACCGGGGCCGCAGGGCCGCCCCGCAGGCCGCTCGGGCGCGGTCCCAGCTGCGCGCCGCGTGCAGGGCGGCGGCGGCCGGTGCGGCTGCGCGGGGGAGGCGGGGGCGCCGCGCGCTCACCCGGATGCGCGGCCCCCTCCCCTGCGGCGAGCCCACCGCGGGGCCGCGCGCTGCCCGCGGGCCCCGGCGGTCCGGGCGTCCGGTCGCGCCTTCCCTGTCCGGAGTCGCCCGCGGGCGGCGCGGAACGCAGGGCCCGCACCCAGGCGGGGGCTCCGTCGTGACCCCTGAACCTGTGCACGGACAAAGAGGCTGCCGCAGCAAGTAGCATGAAACTCGGGCCGTTGCACGTCGAGTAGGTCACCGGGTGGGAGAAAACGGAGGTGTCCTCACCTCGCCGAGGAGGTCCTCGAATCTGCCCCCGGACCGAGTACAAGGCCCCCAGGATCCGGTGAGGCTGCCTGGGGCGGCCAAGAAGGGAGCTGGAGGACTGTCCGGCCCCGCTGAGCCCTGCGCCTGGCGACCGGGATGCAGAAGGTCTGGGAGCCAGAGAAGTCGATGAGACAGAAGGCCACCGACCTGCACCGCCAGAAAGGGCAGCCAGGCTTCGGGGGCCAAAAGACCCGGCCCCCTGCAGAACGGGGACTGTTTGGGGAAGTGTCTTCCGCGCCTCGCCTTGAGTGGGGACCTTCCCTGTGGCCCTTGCCAAACACTCAATAGATTCTAATACTCTGCGGTAGCATGCAAAACCTTGACCCGCTGTTACTCACACTAGGCATATCCAACCCCAATCATTCTTTTAATACTTTAATATTTTACTCAAGTCATTTAGAGGTTTGTGTCTCGTTGCTTCCCATCCAAGAGCTGGAGTAAGAAACTGTTCAATATTTTTAATAGATAACGTTTAAATGGTCCCATTTTAAAGTACATGCTCACATAATCAAAAAGCTGCAAAGCAAAAAAAAAAAAAATTACTGAGGATTATCTCTGGAATTTTACTCTCCTGTTTTGCGCTTATCTATATCTTCCAAGTATTCTAAAATAAAAGTAAAAAGCTACTATTTTAAAAGTACTTACATAATGTTTTGAAACAAAGTCAATCGTGGTTAGCCTGTTAATGTTCCACAGGGAACTTCACTTTGAAATAAAGTTGTAGTCTTTAAAAAATACTGTATCCAAAAAAAAGTCTCTCTCGAGAGGAAAAATTTGCAAATCGTATCTGATAAAGGACTTAATGCCCAGAATATATAAAGAACTCTTATTACTCAGTAATTTAACTAATAGTCCAATTTTAAATAGGCAAAAGATTTGAATGGACATTTTGCCAAAGATGATATTGAAATATCAATAGTTAGATAAAAAGATGTTTGATATCATTAGTCATTAGGGAAATGCAAATTGGAAGTACAGCGGGACCACTCTTGACACCCACTGCAATGACTAATAAAAAAGATAACAAATGTTGACAAGGCGAAATCAGAACCCTCTGCATTGCTTCTTGGGATGTAAAATGGTGCACTTTGGAAAACAGTTTACCAGGTTTTTAAAAATTTATACATAAAAATAACATATGACCTAACAGTTCCACTCCTGGGTATATATATGTGATAGAATTGAAAATATATTCACACAAAAATTTGCACATAAATATTAATAACAATCTTAATTCACTAATGGCCAAAAAGTAGAAATAATTCAAATGTCCAAAAGCTGCTGAATAGATTATACAAAATGTGGTATATTCATGCAGTTGAGAACTATTTAGTTGGTTGAGCTCAGTGGCTCATGCCTGTAATCCCAGCACAGAGAGCACCCACATGTGGGAAAAAGATTGGATCACTTGAGGTCGGGAGTTCAAGACCAGCCTGAGCAAGAGCAAGATCCCCCCCCCCATCTACAAAAAGTAGAAGACTCAGCTAGGCGCAGTGGCTCAAACCCTTAGTACCAGGTGGTAGAGTGGATTAAAAAAAAAAAAGCTACTCATAGAAGATATAGCATAGGGCAGTGCCTATGGCTCAGTGAGTAGGGTGCTGGCCCCTTGTACCAAAGGTGGTGGTTTGTGGCCAAACTGCAACAAAAAAATAGCCAGGCGTTGTGGCAGGTGCCAGTGGTCCCAGCTATTTGGGAGGCTGAGGCAAGAGAATCTCCTAAGCCCAAGAGTTGGAGATTGCTGTGAGCTGTGTGACGCCACAACACTCTACTGAGGGCGATAAAGTGAGACTCTGTCTCAAAAAAAAAAAAAAAAATAGAAGAAGAAGAAGATACAGCATAGAGGAACCTCAATGTAGAAGAAGCCAGAAGGAAAAAAAGCCCATATTGTATGATTATATTCATAGCAATGCCCTGAATAACAATGTGTTGGTCCTTGATGGACCACCTATACAATAGTACTCCCATAGAATTAAAATGGAGCTGAAAATTTCCTACCACCAAGCGATGTCCCAGCCTTCCTAAGGAAGTAGGGCAACACATTCCTTGTCTATGTGCACATGTTAGATAACATAAGTACTTAGCATTGTGTTACAGTTACCTGCCATATTCAGTACAGTGACATGCCACAGGGGTCTGTAGGGATGTAGTAGGGTCTTCCATCTAGGTTTGCGTAAGTATACTCTTTCATATCCACACAAAGAGCAAGTTGCCTACTGACTCATTTCCCAGAACATATCCCCATTGTTAAGCAACACATGACTGCATATGAAATGTCTAGAAAAACATCAATCTATATAGTTGATTAGTGATTGCCTAGAGCTGGGTTAGAAGGAGTTACAAAGGGGCACAAGAGATCTTTGCAGTGATAAAATGTTCTAAAACTGGATTGTTGTACTGGTTGCAGAATTCTGTCAATTTACTAAAAATAACTGAATTGTGCACTTGAAATGTGAATTTTATGGCCAGGTGCAGTGGCTCACGCTGATAATCCCAGCATTCTGGGAGGCCAAGGTGGGTGGATTGCTCGAGCTCAGGAGTTGAAGACCAGGCTGAGCAAGAGTGAGACCTTGTCTCTACTGAAGATAGAAAAAGTAGCCCAGTGTGGTGGCAGGTGCCTATAGTTCCAGCTGCTCAGGAGGGAGGTGGGTGGAGGCAAGAGAATCACCTGAGCCCAATAGTTTGAGGTTGCTGTGAACTATGATGCCAGGACATTCATGCCAGGGTGACCGAGTGAGACTGTCAAAAAAAAAAAAAAAAGATTTGCCAAGAAGGAAGGAGTGAAAGGGCATAGATGAGGAAAATCAAACTGAAAACACGGACATACTCTTTGCCAATGTTAGTGTTTGTCTTTGGCTCTGCCCCAAGACTTGCCGGTTTCCTCCAGTTATACAGCTGTGTGCTTTACGGGGAGCATTGCCTTTGGGTGGATAATGGTTATGATTCAGGACTTTTTAAAGGATTTTTCATGATTCCTATGACTTTACCACGGAAGAAATTAATCCCTGGATGAACTAGTGGAGACACATTGAAAATGAACAATCCTACCTGAGTGGCCCATCTGCTCTGACTTTCCCTCACCACCCGGGTCCACCCCCAAGCCAGGAAGCCCACCAGGAGAGCTGCTCCTTTGAGCAAATTATTAACATTCTCCAAGACCCTCTTTAAAGTAGTTGTTATCCGAAAGATGCCAGCATTCTTTCAAATCATGAATAAGGCCTAGGTGTTTGTTCAAGTAGCTGGAAAGGAAAGGAAAGGCACCTTCTTTCCTCCTAGGATGGATTTGGGTTTTCCTGAGAGGAGATGTGGGAAATTGACTGAAGCAGTGGAAACTACCCAAGAATAATTGACCCATGTGTGGGAGGGGAGAAAAGAGGAATCGTGGTTGCCAATGAAGAATTGTGGGTGGAGCACCCACAGGTGGGAGAAAAAGCAGAGGGTGATGGATGAAAGAGGGAGAGGTGAAGGCAAGCCCACACAGGAGTCAGGTGACACGCGGTGCGTGGAGTTGTGCAGGAGGCACGAACACTGTCATCTGAGGATTTTCTTACTCCTCGTTTTCACTTTTGCCCTGCCTTGTGGCTGCAGCCTAAGAAACGAGGTGCCCACACACTGCTCTGAGGCTCAGAGACAAGACGGGACAGACTGGGTGGAGGCAGGGGCCATGGTCCATTTGACCACTGGTGGGGATTGGGTCATGTTAGTGTGGTGAAGGCAGTCCCAGGCAGAGGGAGGTGGCATCACAGCCAGGATGGCAGAAAGCTGCCCAAGCCTTGGATCTGGTGATCAGAGCAGTACATTTTAGGCATTGGTGGGAGGTGAGCCAGGTAACTGTGACAAATAGTTGGAGGACTATACCAGATGGCTGTATCCCAAACTCTTAAATCCTGGTGGCTTAAAACTACACAAATTCCTTTCTGTCCCACATTCTGCATCCTCTGAGGGTCAGTGGGGGCTCCGCACATCACTGTGAGTCTGTGCTGAAGGGCAAGCCACAGCAGTGCCTGGCTTCTCACTGGGAGGCATTAGGAGGGCACACGGAAAATCCTGCAGTCTTTTCATGTTTTGCCCCCAAAGTGTCTTTATTAGGCATGCATTTTAACAGTCAATCAAGTCCCCAAATGGAATCAGTCCCAACCTGCTTCCAGAAAACAGAGAGCTGAGGATATTTTGATTGCAATGCTAATGACTGTCAAAAGCATCAAATCAGAATATAATTATTCACTTTGAAATAATTACAGAGTCATAGGAAGTTATAAAAATTGATCAGAGAGGCTGGCCAGGCACAGTGGCTCATGCATGTAATCCTAGCACTTTAGGAGGCTGAGGTGGGTGGATTGCCTCAGCTCAAGAGTTCAAGACCAGCCTGAGCAAAAGCAAGACCCTGTCTCTAAAAAATAGCTGGGCAATGAGGTAGACACCTGTATTCCCGGCAACTCAGGAGGCTGAGGTGAAAGGATCTCTTGAGCCCAAGAATTTGAGGTTGCTGTGAGCTATAACACCGGGACACTCAACAACAGGGCACAGGGTGAGACTTCTGTCTCAAAAGAAAAAAAAATGGATCAGAGAGATCTTGTCTACCTTTTACCCAGTTTCTCCTAGTGGTTACATCTTACCTAAGCATATTATAATATTAAAACCAGGAAACTGACATTGGTATGCAATACACATATGTTTAGCTCTATTCCACTTTCCCACATGTTGATTCCACCACCAGAATCAAGATACAGAGCTGCTACCTCAAGTTCATATGACCTAAGTGCGCTAACACTGACCAACGCTGGGACATTTCACAGTGACTCACTGGCCAATTATGAATGTTCAATTCATAGTTTACTGTGAGGCCTTCACACACCATCGATTGTGTAATTAATATTTAACACACAGGCAGTCATCAAAGGGGGTAATGAACCACGGTAACAGTTAAGGTCTTCTGACAGGTGAGTAAAGTAGATCCAGAAAGTCTCTAACTTTTTTTTTTTTTTTGAGACAGTCTCCCTTTGTCACTCTTGGTAGACACAGTAACCTCAAACTCTTAGGCTTAAGTGATTCTCTTGCCTCAGCCTCCAAAGTAGCTGGGACCACAGGCCCCCGACACAACACCTGGCTATTTTTTAGAGAGGGAGTCTCACTCTGGCTCAGTCTGGCTTTGAACTCGTGGGTTCAGGTGATCCACCCACCTCAGCCTCCCAAGTGCTTGGATTACAGGCATGAGCCATTGTACCCAGCCCGGAAGTTCTTCTGACACCCATCGTGGGTGGGAGTCACTGTTTCTCCTTCCTCGACAGTTGCTGAGTCAGAAGGCCTCAGAGCTCTCACAGGCTCTCACAGCCCTTGAAGCCATTTCAGACACAGCCAGGTCCTTTTTGCTTTAATGATCTTCTCAGATTTGCCCATTTTCATTATCTCAGCCACCTTTTACTTTTTGTTGGTTCATTTTAGGTCCCAGGTGGTCCTGGGCCACAGCAGGCGTCATCACCTCAGTCACTGGAGGGGTAAACTAGTGCTCATAGTTGGCTCAGTGCTACTTCACATGAATGACCCCATTGTCAGACATTAAGATCACAAACCGTCACCACAAAGCTCTCCCCGTGCTACCACTTTGTACCCTTCCCAACCCCCACCACCTCCAACCCCTGGCAACCACTCATCTCTTCCCTGTCTCTATAATTTTGCTGTTTCAAGAAGTTATATAAATGGAATTATATAGCATGTGGCTTTTTTTCTTTCTTTTTTTTTTTTTTGAGACAGAGTGTCTATCACCTGGGCTAGAGTGCAGTGGCATCATCATAGCTCACAGCAACCTCAAACTCCTAGGCTCAAGCAATCTTCCTGCCTCAGCCTCTCCAGTAGGTGAGACTACAGGCAAGAGCCACCAGGTCCAGCTGATTTTCTTCTATTTTTAGTAGAGAAAGGAGTCTTGCCCATGCTCAGGCTGGTCTCCAACTCCCTCCTGCCTCGCCCTCCCAGAGTGCTAGGATTAAAGTGTGAGCCACTGTGCCTGGCCAACATGTGGCCTTTTGAAATTGGCTTTTTGTGGCTCGGTACCCATAGCACAGTGGCTACAGTGCTGGCCACATATACCAGGGCTGATGGGTTCAAACCCAGCCCAGGCCAGCTAAACAACAATGACAAGTGCAACAAAAAATAGCCGGGTGTCGTGGTGGCAGGTTCCTATAGTCCCAGCTACTTAGGAGGCTGAGGCAAGAGAATCGCTTAAGCCCAAGAGTTTGAGGTTGCTGTGAGCTGTGATGCTAGGGCACTCTACCCAGGGTGACATACTGAGACTGTCTCAAAAAAAGAAAAAATATAAGAAACTATTTTTTTCTACTCAGCGTAATGCCTCACATATAATCAGATCATGTTTTCGTTCCTTTATTTTTGTGCTGTCAGCTGTGTGGAGATGAAAGCTCTGGTTCTCCCCTTGGTTTTCTCAGACACTAATCTAGCAGGGGGAGGGGGCTCTGGGGGGTGCCTTGCTACAAGGGTGAAGGCTCTCTATCCAGCTTTTGCAGACTGAGATGGGGTGAGGTCATATATTTTTTTCTGTGGTGTTTGGCTGGAATAAGGTAGTTATTATCTTAAAGTTTTCTGTCTTGATAGGTTGCCCCTTTCCTGGTCTTTTGACTGAAGAAACTAGGCATTCCTTGGGTTGAAAAGAAGTTTTGCTCTGTGCTGTCCCTAGCTCATCCACTTCTCTCGCATTTGGTCCAGGATACATGAGGCAAGAAGAGAACCGAGGGAGCTCATTGGCCTGCCCTTCCTTGGATCCTGATATCATAATGCCCTGTGGATCCCTACAGATCCCCCGTCAAGCCCTTCTTCTCTTTACCCTTCAGAGTCTTCTGTTTGTTTGATACGTGATGCCCAGGATCTTTTACTGTTCTTAGTAGGAGGTATACTACATCCACTGCTCCCTCTTGTTCTGGAACCAGAAGTTGAGAAAACAGAAATCAGATTAGAGTTCAGATTATTCCTATAAGAATGTCACTCTCAGTTTCTCACAATCCCATCAACTTTCTTGAGTCAGAGAGGAAATCGAAAATGTACTGCTGGTCTATTGGAAATTCCACATACACACCTTGGACATTTATATAGGCTGTAATGTTTACTGTAGTGGAAAAAATGCTAAGAACTGCTAGATCAGAGACCCAGTGGGACCCTGAAGTCAGTGAGCATGGAGGAATGGGGAAGTGGAGACAGCCAATGAGAAGAGCCAGCCTGAGGCACTGCAGGGGGCAGGGCTCGCCTAGACAAGGCCCAGGACGTGCCAGCTAGACACAAGGTCAGTGGAGGTGAAGAAGGTCGTGTGTAAGAAGGAACTGAAGAAACTGAACATTTTTAAAAGTCAGACAAGTCACTCTATGTGTGTGTGTTTAACTTTGAGAAAAGCAGACACCAGAATAGAAGAAAAACTAAAATAGGTTTAAAAATCAGCAAGGACAATGAAAGCAAGTCTTAGGAGACAGTGGATTTGGGAAAGAAGGAAAGAAGTATTCAAAAGGAAACCAAACAGCATTAATTTCTTTTTCTTTTCTTTTCTTTCTTTCTTTCTTTCTTTCTTTCTTTTTTTTTTTTCTGAGACAGAGTCTCAAGCTGTTGCCCTGGGTAGTGTGCTGTGGCATCATAGCTCACAGCCATCTCCAACTCTTGGGCTCAAGCAATCCTCTTGCCTCAATTGTTGTGTTTTTAGTAGAGATGGGGTCTCGATTTTGCTCAGGGTGGTCTTGAACTCGTGAGCTCAAGCTACCCACCGTCTTGGACTCCCAGAACATTAGGATTACAGGTGTGAGCCACTGCACCCAGCCAAATGGCATTAATTTCAAATAAGAAGTGAAGGAGGTGATGAGTTCCTGGTTCAAAAGAGGTAGTATAGAGTAAGATGATCAGAATTTTAGCTGTGAGTGCACATCAATTCGTGGTACTATTAGACAGCACTTAGAAAGACTCAGTGCAGTGGGCATGGTGGCTCATGCCTGTAACCCTAGCATTCTGGGAGGCTGAGGATCCCTTGATCCCTTGAGGGAGAGATCCCTTGAGGTCAGAAATTCAAGACCAGTTTGAGCAAGAGGGAGCCTTCATCTCTACTAAGAATAGAAAAAAATAGCTGGGCATTGTGGCTGGTGTCTGTAGTCCCAGCTATTCGGGAGACTGAGGCAAGAGGATCCACCTGAACCCAGGAATTAGAGGTTGCTGTGAGCTGGGCTGACACCATGGCACTCTTGCTTAGGTAAAAAGACTCTGTCTCAAAAAAGGAAAAGAAAGACTCAGTAAAAAAATGCAAGTCAAGTAGCACAGAGCAGCAGAGCTGACCGCAGGTCTTCTCCAGTTAGACGTGACTTTCAAAAGTTTATGTTATGAAACACATTTTCTTGGCTGCTTCTTTTGTCAAGTCGTATCTCTCTAGTTCTGCAAGGCAACTAAACGATCTATCTGAGTGATGATCTCTATATTTCCAGCATAGGAGTGAGATACTGCTTTTTGTAAATTTAGGACCAAGGGGTACAGGAACAAAAACTACATGACTTACTAGCAATACCTTGGCATATGCCATACCACTTGCCTAAATGGTCCTTATAATAATTTTCACCACCTCTGAGGACTCAGTTTTTACCCCGCAATCCATCCCTTCTACATAGCCCTGCTATACTGTCCTTCCTAAAACACTTCATTTACGAAGCGCTCTCTGTCTACACGTGGCAGTCAAGTACTTGACAACTGGTTCCGTCCCAGCTATCCCAGACCGCTTGCCACAGCCCGTCCATGAGACTGCTCTGTCCAGGCCCACTCCCCACCCGTTCCTTCCCCACTCTCCACATGTATAGTGCTGTTTCCCCCTTGCCTACTTTCTTCCATCTTTTTTCTACTTCAAAGTTTCCATGCCACTGCAATTTTTCTCTACCTTCTACAACCTCTTCAATTAGCTCTATCTTTTCTTTTTTTCTGAATCTCTATAATTTCATCACCTGTAGCGCTTTTTATTTTCTGACACAAACGTCTCATCAGATGGTTGCTATAATGTTTTATGTTGCAAAGGATGATACGTGCTGTACTTTGTACATTTTAAATATAAAAATAATACACATGTCTGATAAAAAAAATTGCATAGGATTTTACATAGAAAGATATGTAAACTAAAAACTTAAACTCTCTCCCCCAACACCATCTTAAGAAGTAATTACTTATAATAATTTCTGTATGCTGGTTGCCACTCTTACTTCTCCTGGTAGATACCTCCCTATATCCAAATAATATAATTTAAATTCTTGATTTATTTTATTTATTTATTTTGAGACAGAGTTTCACTATGCCATCCTCGATAGAGTGCCATGGCGTCACAGCTCACAGCAACCTCCAGCTCTTGAGCTTAGGCAATTCTTTTGCCTCAGCCTCCCAAGTAGTTGGGACTACAGGTGCCCACCACAATGCCTTGTTGTTGTTACAGTTGTCATTGTTGTTTAGCTGGCCTGGGCCAATTTTGAACCTGCCTGCCTCAGTGTATGTGGCTGGCTCCATAACTACGGTGCTACGGGTGCCAAGCCGATGTATCATCTTTAGATAGTGTGTTTCTTCATTCTTGCTGCCATATAAATAATCCCCATACTGTGGCTTACAACAACAGACATTTATTTCAAGCTCATAAGACATTGGTCTGTAGCTATGCTGGACTTGGTCAGCCTTGGCTCCCTGGGTCTTCCCATTTGGGAACTTGTGCTAAAAGAGTGGCCATTATTTGGGGCATGTTATTCTCATGGTAGAGGGCCACAGCCCAAGAGGAACAACAGAAACGCGATATTTCTGGAAGCCTCTGTTTAGAACTGGCTACCGTCACTTCTACCCACATTCCATCATTGAAAATAATTCCCACGGCCAATGGAGTTGATGGAGTAGGGATGGCACAATCTGTGCTCTCTGAGAAGGTATGCCAAGAATCACACAACAAAGAGTGTGGACGTATAATCTATTACAGGAGGAGGCAGAGCTGGGAACAACTACCATACACAAATTTCTACGAGTCCTATTTATCAAAGACAAGGAATTAAGCTCAGTCAGACTACCCCATGCCCATCATCTTCTCAAAGTTTCTTAGCTGTATTATTCATAGTTCTACTATTGGCTTACTTTATAACTTTAAATCATATAAAGGGCTTTTTTGTTTTTTTGTTCATTCAACTTTAGATATCGCCTCTCAAGTCTTCATTACAGAGAACGAAGCTATGTAGACCCTTATATTTTCATATGTCCTCTTCCCTTTTTATCTCCCAACTCTCACATCATAAAGGTTGATCACACTTCTGTTGTATGTTTGAGAACTCTAAGTCTTTTATGCCTTGTATAGAAGCTGGTTTAAAAAACTAAACTCCAATAAAGGGCACTTACAATACAATAATTGTGTACCTTTTATTTTCCACAGGACTAAGAAATGTCATTGGACTTACAGAGAAAGAAAAGGAAGCTTTCTCCTAAACATGGATAGTTGCAAAATGAGTATTTTAAAAACCAAGATCAAATGGTTTGTCATTCATCACACTCCATATGCTACTCAGAATAATGCTACATTTATTTTGTTATAGACGATGATTTTGGTTTAGAGCTATTTATTTTTAAGGGCTTTTCTATTTGTCTAACTTTTTTCTTGTAAACAGTAGAAACATTCACCTTCACTCTAAGTTCATACAACTTCCTAAATCATGCTTATTTGCTGATGTCAATCCATTTTCTCATCAAATACATTTCTCTCCAAGTCTTCTGATTATGTGTTTAATTTGAAACAGTTGCCTTTCTATCTGCTGTCCATGCAATCGCCTAGTTTTTTATTGTTATTCTGAGTTGTGACCCTTATTACTTTGATTCCATATCTTTATCTTTTTTGATATACATTTTCATTTACCTACAATATATGCTCAAGCGATTCTTTTTTCCAGGAGGGGAATTGAATGTTGGATCTTTTCAGTATGACTGATGAATTGGCTAGGCTCAAGTCACTCTCTCTTAGTACTTTGAAGGCATTGTTTCGTTGTATTCTAGCCTTAGCTGGAAAATCTGAAAGCCAAAAGGATTCTCATCGCTCTGCAAATGAGTTATTTTTTGCTCTCAGGAAGCTTTTAAGAGTTTTCTCCTTAACTTCGTGTACTCAAATTTTATAAAGATGTGTGAATTCACAATGAGTCCTTTTTCAAATCAGGGTTTTGTTTTGTTTTGTTTGAGACACAATCTTGCTCTGTTCCCTTGGCAAGAGTGCAGTGACGTCCAGATCGCTGCAGCCTCAGACTCCTTGGCTCAAGAAACACATTCCCTCGTTGCCGATACTGCAGGTGTGTGCCACCACACCCAGCTGAATTTTTTTTTTGTAAAGTCATGACCTCACTCAAATTCCTGGTTTCAAATAATTCTCCTGCTTCAGCCTCCCAGAGTGCTAGGATTACATGAGCCACCGTGCCTGACCAAAAGCACCGGTCAGCAGTGTTGAAGACATGTGGGGAATATATAAGAGGAACACAATTATTTCTCAGAGCATTTTAATCTATAGGAGGACATTTACAGTCTAGCTAAAGAATGAATTATTAAGTGGCTCTTATATAATGAATTCTTAATAAGTCAAATTGAGTTCAGTTATTTACTTTTATGTCTGATGAGATTGTGTATAGTATGGGCTATTTATTTTTGCAACTTCTGGTAAAAATATGAAATTTTGTAACTTTGTGGGGAGGGAAAAAATTCAGCCATTTCTTTATTGTCTCTTTGCTGAAAAGTAAAATTAGTGGGCTTTTTTTTTACTAATTTTTCTCATTACTGTCATTTAAATGTAATTATAAAATAAATATTTCAAATTATAATTTAATAGCCTAGTGAGTAAATGACTAGAAATTAATTATTATTATTATTATTTTGCAGTTTTTGGCCAGGGCTGGGTTTGAACCTGCTACCTCCTTTATATGGGGCCAGTGCCCTACTTCTTTGAGCCACAGGTGCCACCTTGGAAATTAATTATTTTCATTTCTCCTTTTGACTTGACTTGTATCTTTTAAAAAATCTTTTTAATTTTTTAATTTTTTTTATTAAACCATAGCTGTGTACATCACAGGGTACAGTATGGTGTTTTCATATATATTTTGAAATACTCTCATCACTGACTTGTATCTTGATGACATTTACTATAAGCTTCTTGCTAGCTTGGTTTGTCTTCTTTAGACTATTATATATTCTCCTCTATTATCCAGGAAATCACATCCCCTAACCATGACCATTTTTGTCTTTTCCTTGTGGGCACAGTCCTAGATGTGGTCTAAGGCCAGATTCCTGCAATCACAGTGAATAACGACATGGTCACCTTTCAAAGTAGGTGAGAATCCATGAGATGTGATTGAAAACATAGACCCAAGATGGTTTCCAAAGACATTGAATAAAGTGAGAATACCACCTCTAAAGTCTTTATAATCTCTGTGTCTCCCACAAAAGAAAACATTCAAGGAATATTCTAGAGGAACTGATAAGGGAAAAGAGCTTGCTTCTTTCATACTAAAGCCTTGAGATCCCTTAAAATTATGTTTCTCAATCCTTAGAATAATTCAGAATTCTCTAGAGATGCTAGATAAAAATACAGCTGTCTGGGCCCCACCCTTGAAGTATATTGGAGCAGGTAGAGCTGGCTCTATCCCCTCCCAGTCCAGGAGACCTTCCAAGAAAGTCTTTGAGGTTTTTAATAGATCTTGATCCAGAAATTAAAATCCTAAGGATCTGTATTGCAACAGAACAGTTAAATGTAATTGCCAAACAGTTGTCACCCACCCCACCCTCACAAGGTGTTGTCATGTTCAGAAAGACTTAATAGTGTTTAAATTTCTTTGGGCATCAGTTGTTGATTGAGTTAGATGATAAGACACTAAAAATTTCCCTGTGGGAGTTTTCTCAACACACCTTCTCAGACACATGATTGCAAGATGAATCTTAAAGTAGAAAAAAATGAAATCTTAACAATGGATGTGTCTCTGTGTGGGTACACATGCATATGCTCCTTTTCTTAACATTAAATTAAATTAATTAATTAATTTTGAGGCAGAGTCTCACTTGGTCACTCTGAGTAGAGTGCCATGATGTTATAGCTCACAACCTTAAACTCTTGGGCTTATATGATCCTCTTGCCTCAGCCTCCCTAGTAGCTGGGACTACAGGCTCCCACTACAACACCCAGCTATTTTTTTTTTTTTTTTTTTTTTTAGAGACAGTCTTGCTCTTGCTCAGGCTGGTCTCAAACTCCTGAGCTCAAGCAAACCACCCGTCTCGGCCTCCCGGAATGCTAGGATTACAGGCACGAGCCACTGCGCCCAGCTTTGAAGTACAACTTTTAATATCAGTGTTTGTTGGTGTTAAGCTGTTTCTATTTGTCAGAACATACCCCTTTTGTCATCTTTATTCTCAGAAGAATGTCAACAGGAATACAGTCTTGTATTAACAATTGTCTCCACATATTGAATATACTATTTTCTGGCTTCCATCGTCACTGTTGAGAAATCAGTTCTCAGACAAATTTTTATTTATTTATTTATTTATTTATTTATTGCAGTTTTTGGCAGGGGCTGGATTTGAACCTGCCACCTCCAGCATATGGGGCCGGTGCCCTACTCCTTTGAGCCACAGGCGTCACCCCAAATCATAGCTGTGTACATTAGTGCAACTATGGGGTACAATGTGCTGGTTTTATATACAATTTGAAATACTTTCATCAAACTGGTTAACATAGCCTTCACTGCATTTTCTTAGCTATTGTGTTAAGACATTTATATTCTTAGTAGATTTAACTTGTACCTTTGTAAAATGCACCAATTACCCTCCCCTCCTCTCCCTCCCCTCTTTGCCCT
>CAUYQV010091407.1:0-26398 GCA_963574575.1 Galagoides demidoff | reverse complement strand
GGTGGCAGGTTCAAACCAGTCCCAACCAAACCACAACAAAAATAAATAAATAAATAAATAAATAGGGGTATATGTATACCATGGAATATTATGTCAGCCTTAAAAAAAAGATGGAGACTTTACCTCTTTTTTGTTTACATGGATGGAGCTGGAACATATCCTACTTAGTAAAGTATCTCAAGAATGGAATTAAAAATATCCAATGTACTCAGTACTATTATGAAACCAATTCACAATCATTCACACTTTCATATGAAGAATAGATCACAACTATGGCCCAGGATGAAGGAGGGAAGAGAGGGAAATGGGAGGGGAGGGGAGGTCAGATTGAGGGAGGGTGAATGGTGGGATCATACCTATGGTGCATATTGCAAGGGCACATGTTGGATCTATTAAGTATAGAGTATAAATGTCTTAACACAATAATTAAGTAAACGAGATGAGGTATATATCAACCAGTGCAATATAAGTGTTCCTAATTCTATATGAAATCAACACATCATACCCCATAAATGCATTAATGTATACATGAAAAAAAAGCCATTCATAAAGTTATCTTTAGAAATGAAAAAACAAAAAATGCAAAGGACTTGAATGAAAGTGGCATCAGAGTGATGACAAGCAAGGCTAGACATGATGGAACACCACCAAAATCAAGAAGATCTGATGTTGCTTAGATGCAGAAGTAATGGTGTTAAAAGAAGAATCATTTTCACATTTGTAAGTCATTGTTGATGTAATTCACCAAAAAAAATAGATTGGAAAGAAAGGGGTTTAATATTGGACATTATAAGTTTTAAAATCATCCAACAAGAACTGTTTGGTTAGGTGACCTTGATCTAGTGCTCAACAAAGAGATGATGGCTGGACATAGAGATTTATAATCCATCTCCCAGCTCAGCGTCTGTGGCTCAAGCAACTAAGGTGCCAGCCACATACACCTGAGCTGGCAGATTCAAATCCAGCCCGGGCCAGCCAAACAACAATGATGGCTACAACCAAAAAATAGCAAGGCTTTGTGGCAGACACCTGTAGTCCCAGCTACTTGGGAGGTGGAGGCAGGAGAATCGCTTAAGCCCAGGAGTTGGAGGTTGCTGTGAGCTGTGATGCCACAGCAGTCTACCCAGGGTGACAGCTTGAGGCTCTGTCTCAAAAAAAAAAAAAATATATATATATAATCCATCTCCCTATGGAAAGTAGCTGAGTGAATTATATCACTACAGATTATCTAGAACATAAAATGCGGAGGGCTGAAGATGATGGAATCCCAGGTCAATGCTTTCCAGGATTTTTTATGTCAGGGCATACAGACATAGATAGCATTTGTGTGGCTCACTGTAATAAACAGACAAGGCAGCTCAAGTCTGCTCTGAAATTCGGTCTCAAAATAAACCAAACCTGGATTCTTACCCACATATGATTCAGGTAGTATTTACATAAGGTTTAGGACTTTAGACTTTAGGGTTGATGCAGGAATGAGTTAAAAGTTTTGGGGATGGCTCGGCGCCTGTGGCTCAATCGGCTAAGGCGCCAGCCACGTACACCTAAGGTGGCGGGTTCGAATCCCCAGCCTGGGCCCGCCAAACAACAATGATGGCTACAACCAAAAAATGGCCAGGCATTGTGGCGGGTGCCTGTGGTCCCAGCTACTTAGGAGGCTGAGGCAGGAGACTCGCTTGAGCCCAGGAGTTGGAGGTTGCTATGAGCTGTGATGCCATGGCACTCTACCCAGGGGGATAGCTTGAGGCTCCATCTCAAAAAAAAAAAAAAAGTTTTGGGGATGTTGGAATGAAATAAATATATTTTACAAGAGAGAAGGACATAAATTCGGGGGGTCCATGAAGGAATGTTATAGACTGAATTGTGTTCCCTCAAAATTCATATGTTGAAACCCTGACCCCTAACGTGACTATATGGGGAAATAGGGCCTGTGAGAAGGTGACAAAGGTCAAAACAGGTCAGATGGGGCCCTAATCTGATAAGACTGGTGCCCTCATAAGAAGAGAGAGACACCAGAGCACACCATGTGAGCCCACAGCAAGGAGGCAGCCATCTATAAGCCATGAAAAGGGCCCTGGCCAGAGCTCAGTCACACTGGTGCTCTCCTCTCAGACTGTGAGAGCTTCAGAACTGTGAGAAAAAAACATTTCTGTTGTTTAAGTCACCTGCTGTATGGTATTTTGTCATGGCAGCTCCAGCTGACTAATACAGCCCCAAGTGCATTGTCCTAAAATATACTTTATGTAATTTCTTATACAATAGCCCCATGCGATCAAGCAGACAGTCTCATCTAGAGGCAGCCAGACTGATAACACACTCCTTTTGGCTCTCTCCTTCCACACTTCACTCCCCTTGGCCCTCACTTCTATTCTCTGTGATTGCACCTCTCACTATCATCAAGCTCTTCTCTCTGAGAAACTCAGGCTAAGACACCATTTATATGCCAATGACATTCAAATTTATGTCTAAAATCCAGACCTCTCTTCAGAACTCCAGATTTGTATATCCAACTGATACTCAACATTGCCATTTGGATGTCTAATAGACATCTCAAACTCAATATGTCCAAAACTGAACTCCTGATCTTCCCCAAAAACTTTCTCCACCCACAGCCTTCCTCATCTCAATGCATACCATCTTTCTACAGTTATTTGGGCCAAAATCTTTTGAATTATCTTTAACTTCCCTCTTTCTATCATATCTATATCAAATCCATCAGAAAATCTTGTTGGCTTTGCCTTAAAATATATCCAAAATCCAGCCACTTCTCTCTGCTATCCTCCTGACCTGAGCCGCCACCACCTATTGCCTAGATTACTACAATACTCTCTTCAGTGGAGTCCCCATTTCTATCTTTATTCCTACCCCTTACTGTTTATTTTTAAACATTTGTCAAAGCATATGTTAATTGTCATTCTTCTCCCCAAAATCTTGCAATTGCTTCTCATAAAGCCCTTCAAGATAGGACTCCCAACAAACGAGATAGGACACACCTGTTTATATAGGATTATCAAAGAAAGGCTCACTTAGAGAGTGATATTTGAATAGAGACCTAAAGGAAGTGAGGAGAAACTGCTCCAGACACTGGGTCATCAAGTGCAAAGATCCTGAGGCAGAATCTTGTATGGTATTTACAAAAACACAAAGGCATCAGTGTGCCCCAGAAGGAAGGACCAGGGTGGAAAGAACCAGAAAGGGGAACCAGTAGGGCATCAGGGATCACATAGAATCTATTGTAGAACCTTGTAGGTCAATGTAAGAACTTGGACTTTTGCTCTGGTTTGACACCTTTGGAAAGTTTTAAACAACTGAGCAACATGATTTGACTTGGAATCTAAACAAATTACTCTGAGTGCTACGTTGAGAATGAGCCGTGGAGGACAAGGTGAAAGCAGGGAGACCAGTTAGGCGACTGATTCTATAATCCCAACAGGAGATGTTGACTTAAGCCAAGTGGACGTGGGTTAAAAATAACTACAATGTTCAGATTCTGAATTTACTTTGAGAAAGAACCAGTAGAATTTGTGGAGAAAGGCTATGTGTACCCTGCTCATGTATGTGACTAGTCAAGTCAGGCACCTCTCTGTGCAGACTAGAACTTTGTACAGCATCCATGTCAGCCTTTTACTAGTTCACGTTCTCTTCCTGAAATTCCAGGCAACCTTCCTTCATTTCTGGCATTCTGACATTCTGCTATCTCCCTCGTATTTTCTTTAATTTCTCTTGCATCATTTGTAACAAATCTGATGAAACATCTAAACATCTAGAAGTTTACAGTTCTACAAGAAAACATTTTCATTCCTCTGGGCTGTCAAGAATTGAATTCCTTTTAAATGTAGGTTAATGTCATTTTACCTTCCTTATTTATCTTGAACTTATGTTTACCCTCATTGAGGTTATTTATTTTTTCTGCTGGAGTTCAAAATGGAAACCATATGCAACACTATCTAAATCAACACGACTTTACTATACCCCCATCTATATTAATATTACTTTAATATTTCAGGAAAACTTTGCCAGGAAGTTTTCTAAGAAAATGAAGTTCCATTGTTTTTTTTGTTTGTTTACTTCAAGCACTTTCTGAAAATCCATTTTGCCAAAACAATGAACAATTCTCCTACCCTTATCAAAGTTAATAACCCCTTTTACTGATAATAGATCCCCCTGCTAGATGTACCATATGATTGTTTATTCTTCAAAATCCACTTTGACATCAATCCAAAATGATTATCTCATGAGCTTTGCCCAATCTCAATCAGGCCCCCATATGGAAAGACCTGCCTTGTGTGGCAGAGCATGGTGGCTAAGACTTTTCATATCTACTAAAAGTTTAAAAAAATCAGCCAAGCACTGTGGTCTATACCTACAGTCCTAGCTTCTTGGAGGCCCACACAGAAGGATCATTTAAGCCCAGCAATTTGAGGCTGCAGTAAGCTGCGAGCAGGCACTGCACTTCAGCCTAGGTAACAGAGACTCAAGGAAGAAAAGAAGGAATGAAGGGAGGGAAGGAGAGGGTAGGAGAAGAAATGGGAGAGAAGAGGAAGGGAGAGAAAAGAGAAAGTAAAAAAGAAAAGAAGAAAGGAAAGGAAAGAAAGAAGAAAGACCTGTCTTAGACCCTTAAAACCTAATAAAGGTCCCATTTTCATCCTCCTTCCTCTGACATAGATGTCTCACTCACTGCTTTGCTTTATCAAAGGTGGGTTTTATTTGGCTTTGTTTGTTTATGTCTTTTCAGGGAACTGACAGTTGATGGATTTTCATTGCTTTTTAGAAAATATAGAGGTCAACTAGACCTATTATAATTTCTATGTCCCTCTATCATTTTGACTTGAATTCCTCTAATAATGGGCCTGTTTGTTTTTCTCTTTGGTTCCAAACATAGGAAAAAACTCTTTTGCTTTCTTTAGCACCTTTTTGCAGTCTTAGCACATTTAGTGCTTTTTAATCTCCCACTGGTCGTTTCTTCTCCTACCCCTAAGCCTCCATAGCTTCACCTTTCAAGGAGAATGAGCACCTCCGGCTTCACAGGAACATGAGAAGGCTCTGCAAGACTGTGTCTGTGAAAATATTAAGGACAGGCTCCTTCTTTTCATGTATCTCTATTATAGTAGCTACGTTCAGCTCTCTCTCTCTCTCTCTTTTACTGTAAACTTCAAAAAAGTAGAAGTTCCTATCTTTTTATCCATCTCAAAACTTTGCCCAGTGTGTGGTCCAAGGCTGGTTCTCCATAAGACAGGAGGGAGAGGAAGGAGGCCAGACTTGGCAAAGGTGTGGCAGGCAGCCCAAAGCAGGCAGAGTGTCCAACAAGCCTTGACTAATGCTGGAGACCTAACAACAAGTGCACAGGTGCGAACCAAGGTTATAAGCAAAAACTCAAGTCCTATGCGCAGAGAGGCAAGCCACACTTTCCCACTGCCAGATGACTTTCTGGTCATGGACTTCCTTGTCTTAAAGGGACTATGTCCCTCCAAGGGCAGATGTATTCCTAAACTGCTCTCTCATGGGAATGTCCCCACGTTCCCATTGACAGCTTCCCCTTCCCCTCTTGAGGACTATTTCCTTCTATAGTCTCAAGCTACAGAAAACATTGCGTAAACTCCTAAACATTCTCTTTCCAGCCTTACTACCGAGATCAGCACTATCCAACATTTTCTCCCTTTATCATTAGAAACTCCAAGATAACTAAGATTCATTTTCTCAGAATATCTTGTAATAGGTGGCTGGAAAAGAAATCAGACTTATGCATGGCCCCTGTGAAGCAAAATGATTGTGTCTAACAAGTATTTAATAGATGTCCACATAAGTCTGTGTCATCATTCAGCCAGAAAACATTTACTTACCCTAGCTAGTGTTCAAAATTCTCTGTACAGGAAATTTTTATGCATTTTTTTTCCTATAGAGCATGGTTCTCAACCTTCCTAATGCCACAACCTTTTAATACAGTTCCTGTGGGTAACGACCCACAGGTTGAGAACCACTGCTATAGAGCATTAATAGCACCCTCAGATCAGAAGAGCAAATTTAAGTAACCCCAGTGCTATGGTGTGAGTGCTTATGTCCCCCCAAATTTATCCATTGAAATCCTAACCCCTGAGGTGACATACTGAGAGGTGGGGACAAGGAGATGATTAGGTCATGAAAGTACAGCCCTTGTGAATGGGACGAGTGTCCTTATAAAAGAGCCCCAGGGGAGATTTCTCACCCTTTCCACCTTGTGAAGACACAGTGAAAGGACATCATCTGTGAACCAGGAAAGAGGCTCTCACTAGACACCAAATTTGTCCGTGCTTTGACCATGAACTTCTCAGACTCCCAGTCTGTGGTATTTCGTTCCAAAAGCCTAAACAGACTAAGACACCAAAGATGCACACATTTTCAGAGGACTGCCAGCTTTCTGATAGCTGATGGCCTCTGGCTTTTATTTTTGAGCATAGTGAATGTTAAAAAGATTGCATAATTCCAAGGGGGCAGGGAGAGTTCTTATTCACTGCCAGACACAATGAAAATGTGTCTGGAAATGTACCACAAAGGAAATGTACCACATAGTTTACCATAGTTCTTGTTAGTGAACTGCATTGTTTTGAAACCTGGAACCTAGAAGCAAAAACTATTGACATATATATGGATACAATGTGCACATACATGTATTTGAGCTCCTTAAAACAATTTTCTAATGACTTTCTCAGTGGTATGTCTAATTAAGAATTACAAATTCAAATGCCCATGGGGATAAGGCAGGTAGAATGTTAAGCATTAAGGAATAGTGAGGACTATGGCAAACCTGAGAGTATATGCCCTGACCCAAAATATCCAAATTTATTTTCTAACAGTACTCTTGTTGCTAATTCAATCTAACCAAATTCAACTATAGGGCCCTAATTTGTGATCTCTACAACTAACCTCTGCCAAGCCTCCATATAGAAGCATATCTTATTTATCTACTATCTCAGTTGTTCTAAATAACACCATGAAAACCTCTTACTTTTGGTTTTAGATACAGAAACATCTTATTAGAGACACATCATCACAATTTGAATTCTATTCCCTGGTATATTCTCCAGTTGTACCATTTAGAATCAGTGGTTACATCCTATTCATTGGCCTCTCAGATACTCTCTAGATCAGGCATCCTCAAACTACAGCTTGCCTAGGACATTTACCCGGCCCGCTGGGTGTTTTTGCTGCCGCTGCCTGTCCTGCTTAGCAACCAACTCGGCCCACAGTCTGGCCCTCCAATGGTCTGAGGGACAGTGAACTGGCCCCCTGTTTAAAAAGTTTGAGGACCCCTGCTCTAGATGCTTAGGGGTCTAGTTTTAATCAAAACTGCTGCTGCTAATGCTGATAATAATGGGCAACTGTTATTAAGTACTTACTACCTACTAAACATGAAATTGTTTCTCTTTCTACATGTAATGAATAATAGTCAATAAAGGTGAAAGTTGGTGTTTAAGTCATAATTCAGTGACCTATGTTTTGAAAATATATACCATATTGATGGATAACAGTCACTACTGTCTAAGGAGTGGCCAGTCAGCTGTTAAGTGTGTGTGCGTCTGTGTGCACTCACATGGGCACATGTCAGAGGGAAGGTGCACTCTCAGTATGATCTCCAGGTAATTTTATCTTCCAATCTGTGTTTTAACAAATAGCTGACTGACATGTAGTTTTCCCCACTAGCCATTCAGCTCTCATTATCATCCAAGACCTCTCAAAGTGCTTTGCAAAGTCATGAAAATTGTATCATTTTATGTTAATGTAATATTTTTAATTTCTTTCTGAGCTTAGTAAAATATCTAATGGAAGTTGTGTTTCTTTAGTGAATGGTTCTGGTTGTGTGATAACACATAGCCCTGAGAAGTTATTACAGAAGTGAGGTGGTAAAGTGTTAGCACTGCAGTGTAAAGGCAGTCCAGGCTGCAAAGCAATGTTCTTATTAGTAATTACTAATTATTTGAAATAAATACACTCAGCAATACGTGGATACTCAATTGTTAACCAAGGTTATGATGTCAGGAAGTTGGTATTAAGGTCCTGAAATTCCTTTTAAAATTCCAGGAAGATGTTGTGGATATGAGGATAAAAATGTACCTTCTAGAGCAAAGGTGGATGAACTTTTGCCATAAAGGTCCAGAGAGTAAATACTTCAAACTTTTGGGGCCATACAGACCTCATCTCAACTAACCAGCTCCCCCACTGTAGTATGAAAGCTGCTGTAGACAACAGCTGTACACAATACATACATAAATAGGTGGAGCAGTGTTCCAATAAAATTGTATTTATGAACACTGAAATTTGAATTTCATAGAATTTTAAGGCCAAAAATAATTTTATTTTTTTTTGATCATTTAAAAATATAAAAGCATTCTGGTTCAGCGCCCATAGCACCGTGGTTACAACACCAGCCACATACACTGAGGCTGGTGGGTTCAAACCTGACCCAGGCCAGCTAAACAACAACGACAGCTGCAACAAAAAATATCAGGGCATTGTGACGGGCACCTGTAGTCCCAGCTACTTGGGAGGATGAGGCAAGAGAATCACTTAAGCCCAAGTGTTTGAGATTGCTATGAGCTGTGACACCATAGCACTCTACTGAGGGTGACATGGTAAGGCTATGTATATATAAACATTCTAAGCTCATGGACAGTACAAAAACAAGCAGAGGGGCCAAACTTTCTCACTAGCTATATCTTCCTGTGAAGAATCCTAAAACCTAAACTTTAAAAGGCTATTGAATAAGTTCTGCTCTGGAGTAAAAAATTTGGGTAAGGTTCAGTTAGATTAGTATAGCATACTTTGTCCTCCTAACATTGTTTTTGATTAATTTCCCAGGCTGATTGAAAAGAGGGGCTCCCTGGCTCCTTTCTCCATAGGGCACTTCCACTCAACCACTTGGACCTTGCAGATACCCTCTTCACCCCGTTCTTATTCGTTATCTCCCTCCATATGTTAGAAGGTTAAGCTGTGATCCATGATTTATCTAATTTAATGATAAAGTTAAGCAAGGGGTTTTGAAGAATAATAATACTGTGGGGGGGGGGGAATACTCATAGAATATTAAGGTGAAGTATGATAAAACCATACCACATGTACAATATTATTCCAATCACAGGAGAAGAGTTGTTGTCTTTTGTTGATTAATCCTTGAAGGTAGTTTAAATGTATCTAGATGGTCCTCAATCTTTTCAAAGGCTTAATTATTTAAGAATAAGATACACTATGTTCTTCAATCCCCTTCTAAATATCATCCAAACCCTCGAAGCTGATCTCCTTCCCTTGTGTGTCTTCCATTTATTCTGATTTGCAGCCCCTGACCTCAAATCCTGATCCTTAATTTCCAGCCTCATCTAAAAATAGAATCTCTAACAAGAGCTGCTGTAAATAACAGGTTGTGGCTCTCAAAGCTGCTAGACTTTTCTAGCGAAGTGAATCCTTGTTAAGAGAGACTTTTAAAATCACTTTGTCCTTGTCTGTGAGAAGCTTTATTATTTGGCTAAGTTACCTGATAATTAACACAGATCTTACCAATTAGGCTAACATTAGTGTCACCTGATACTTGCTCGAGTCCTGGCTTTTCCGTTTTGAGCAAATTAGAGGCTACTAATTAAATAAATTTGAACACCAATAGATAAATCTTGCCAGGAATTGATTTAAAAAATACTATATTCAGTGGACATGTTCACCCTTTCCCATCCAATTTTTCTGCTACCCACATACTCCCCAGCTCTTATTTTTTTGAGTGGGAAAGTGATAGGTAGATTACTTATAATTATCCTACAGTTTTAAAAGAGAAAAACATAAATATAAACTCACCTGATGATTTTATTATCAATTTTAGGTTACATAAAATAATTAAAGTATTTTTGTTAATTTTTGTTTATAACCCAAACCAAATCATCATGTTGGACCTCACTAAAAAGGGTTAATGGGGCAGCACCTGTGGCTCAGTGGGTAGGGCACCAGCCCATATACTGAGGGTGGCAGGTTCAAACCCAGCCTCAGCCAAACTGCAACAAAAAAATAGCCGAGTGTTGTGGTGGGTGCCTGTAGTCCCAGCTACTCAGGAAGCTGAGCCAAGAGAATTGCCTAAGCCCAGGAGTTGGAAGTTGCTGTGAGCAGTGTGATGCCACGGCACTCTACTGAGGGCAATAAAGTGAGACTCTGTCTCTACAAAATAAATAAATAAATAATAAAAAGGGTTAATGTTTCTTTCCCAATTTGATATGAACTCAAAAGGATGGGGGGCATCAAATTTAACAACCTATATAATAAAAAGAGGAGGTTAGAATTTGTAAAACTAAGCATCACACTCTAGTATTTAAAGGGCCCTGTTCCTACAGGCATTGCTTAGATGATGTGAACACATTACAAACTAGATGGAGTTCAGGTGCATTAACTCAGGGCTTTTTCTGCGCATTCACTTCACATTCCCAGTGTTCTTGGGATCAGATGTCAGATAGAAGGAAGGGTACAAGCACAAACTGTGACATCAGCATGAGGAACCAGTTTAAAGTTCTGATTAAAACTCATTTCATGTGTTTTAGACAGTTGAATAGACGAAAGAAAAAAATTATCTAAAATCTTTTCCTCATTCTCCCTTGCCATTCTCCCTCTTTCTTTCTACTACGAGAAACACCTCCCTGGTTTACTTCCTATTGATTTTTTTTTTTTGCAGTTTTTGGCTGGGACTGGGTTTGAACCCGCCACCTCCAACATACGGGGCCAGTGCCCTACTCCTTTGAGCCACAGGTGCTGCCCCCTATTGATTTTTTAATAGCCTACTAGTTCCTTGATCTAACTTTGTTCTTTTCTTCCATCTCACCCATCCTATCATGATCATGCCATTCTTCTGCTCAAAAAACCTTCATGGGCTCACTATTGCCTTCTAAAGAATTTTTTTAAATAAATTCAAGGCTCTTTATAATTGACTCCAATTTTTTTCAGAAAAAACAAGAAAATCTACTAAACTTTTATGCACAGTTCATGCTTCAGCCTTTCCCAGAACATGCCCTGAGTTTTCTTCCCATTCTCTTCTGTTATTTGCATTGCCCTATAACAAAAATAATAAGAAATGGCAATAATAGCCACCATCTTGGAGTCCATCCACAAAATGTCCTACTCATTCTATACTCGTTATCTTACGCTATCCTTTGCATGGATCATTACAGAAGTTATGAAATACACACAAATCAAGAAACGTAAAATCTGTGAAGATGGAAACAAATGAAGCCCTCCCAGCAACATGGATAAGCAGAACAAGGTGAAATGTGCACGGATGAATCAGAAAGGATGTGACTGACTGTGTTGCTTGGAAGTGAAATAATGGTCCACAACACAGCCTGTCTCAAAACTTTCATAGTGACCTTGCATACTCATTCCCTTCACCAGTTTCTCATCTTATGCTAGTCCACATGTCCTCGCCACCCACCTCCCACACCCCTGGAAACTTCCAGCATAAAGTTATTCCTGATCCCATCACCTCTTAGGTTCCTCCCTCCTCCAAAGTCCCAAAATATGGAACTTTGCCTAAGAATTCATACAAGGTTGCGCAATTAAGTTCACAAATTCATCCTATAAAAAGTGCTTGGAAGGGGGGACAAGGTGCTGGTGTCCGTGCATAGCTTCTCAAGGGGAGAACTTGGAAGGTGACCATAATGATATTCGATGATGAGGTATGAAGTGCTTTTTCTAGGATTAGTTCAAGAACTTAACTGCCCACCCTGTATGTCCCCAGTTTTCAACAGCTGGTGATCTCAAAGTAAGACCATTTATTATTTAATGTAATAATTACATATAATTATTTCGAATTGTGTCCCGTGAATTATAGGAAGTCTATTTGTCTATCAGGTTTTCTCTATGTATAATTTCTGGGAACCCCTGTGAAATACTCATAAGCTCCAAAATCTATCTTATGACCTTGCCCTATCACCAGGGTTCAGAAAGCTATATCAGAGTGTCCTGTATGGATTTGTTTTAAGACTAGAAACCAACTGAGTTAATGGTTTTGATTTTGGAACTCTGATTCTCTGACTGTAATTGAGAGGCAACTCCCATACCTCCAGCCTGGTGCGTGTACCTCAAAGCCCTGCCTTACAAACTTGCCCACTGAAACCTCCCTAGTGACAGAGAGAAAGCCCTTACCTTAGTACTGCTCATTAATGGAAGGATTTACCTTTATTCCTTCTACGGATGTTTTTATTTTTATTTTACTATACCTTCCACTGCCATAAACACATAGATATGTGTATGTGTGTGTGTGTGTGTGGGCGCGCGTGTGTGAGAGTCAGTCTAACTGGAAAGTCTTGTAAGTGAAGCCTCCCCAAGGAGCAGCCCAGGCAGGCAGCCCCTTTCCCGTTCTGCCCAGCACATCCGCAGGGGCACACAAAGAGGTGAGCGAGGTGAGGGGCCATGTACTTAGAGACCCTCAAAAGCCCTCCAACCCGTTAAATCAGAACCAGCCTCATTTTCCAGGGTGTAATGAAGGCTGCAGAAGTAATAGAAACATACTTACCACTGTCAAAACTAATCTGTTAATAGGGAAGTTTGCGGCCAGCGTTGGGTGGCTCATCTCTGCGAAGAAACTGGTTTCCTATTTAGAGAAAATAGAGCTGTTTATTCTTAAGCAGAGAGGTGCCTATTGTGTGGGTAATTACAAGCAGCCTGGCTGACCTAGCAATGAGGTAGTGTAGCTAAATACCTGAAGGCGAGGGGAGCGCCTGAAATGAAAGCAAAGGCCCCATCTGTTAGGCTGTAATGATTGTGCTATTTGGAGGCAGAAAGGTTTGTCTGGAGCAGCTGGTTTCTCTCCAAGTGACCTTTTAGCATTTCTGCTTTTGCCGTCTGACAGATGTGTCAACTCAATAATTTCAAAAGCCCCTGAGTAAATAACCAATTGTGAGCAAGGATGACCCAAAGCGATGGCAAAATGGCTGCACGCGGCACATTATGGAACATAATGCCGAGCGGAGGAACCGGGACATTATCGGGAGGAAAAAACATTTCAGTCTTTATCTTGGACTAAATGGCTCTCCCACCCACACACCAGTTGTTCTTGAAGAGGGGAAGAAAGGGGAAATGCGGCTCCCGTGGTAGCGGCAGGCCGGTGCGGGGCGCTGCCGGGACCGCGGGGCCCCGCGGGCTGCAGGTGGCGCGGGCGCTGGGGAGGGTCCTGCGCGCTGGGGAGGGTCCTGCGCGCTGGGCTGGGCGGCGAGGAGGGACGGAGGCCGCCGCTAATGGGCTTTGTGAATGACTGCAATCAGGCATGGGCCGAGCGAGTTTAAAGTCTTGCCGACTTTGCACAGACCATGCAGGTGTGGCCGCACTGCTTTTACCGCGGAACCGAGGGGGCGGGAGCTCAGAGGCCAAAGCCAAGAGCATCCCTGCCGCAGGGGCTGAGATCCCAGAAACCTTTGACTCCAACGGGGCAAACGAAGCTCCCTTGAATGCAAACCGGATTTGTTCAGCATATTCATGAGGGAAGGAGAGGAGGCAAGGTTTTTAAACCCTTAGCAGCTCCCAACTGAAAACACCCACCCCCACCGTCAAACCCAGGTGATAAGAGCTCTGCTCATCCCCGGAGCACTTGGGGCACCTCCCTCAATACAAGATGCTTCTGGAATGGCATTTTCTGAATCAAGGGTATCCAAATGCTCTTTCAATCATCCTGCGTTCAAAGTGTTAGGATTTTCTCTTTTTAGCCCCCATTTTTTAAATGACTTCCATAAATTTACAGTGAACTATTTATCTTCAAGAGTAAATTTTCCATACCTTGATGCCAGTCTTCCCAGAGACAAACCATTACCATGAGAGCGGTAGTGTAGACCCGAGGGTGCAGGGTGTGCCGGAGCACTGAGAGTCATAGTCTCAGGAATTTTGCACACGAGTTTTTAACCCGTTACTAGTTTAGAAATTGGTCCTGGTGGTGGTATTTACACCATGGAAATCAGCAAACACTGTAACCCAGGGCTTTTGGTGTTTTGTTGTTTGTTTGTTTGTTTGTTTTTGGTTGTTTCCCCCCAGAGAGCTAATTAAGCATTTATCAGCATACCACTAACATAAATGATTCTGAGCATCAGAATACTCTCAATTGGCCGTGAGTTCTAGCTTCCTCTCTCCTAAATTTAATAAATACTTGCTAACAATTTACTAAATATTTACTAAATTTACTAAACTTATATTGCAGATTCTACATTTCATTAATGGCAGGGCTTAGATTGATCAACGACTTATTTGCAAGTTGAAGAATATTCAAGAATGTCTAAGAATTATGATTATGTTTTTAACTGTTGCCTCGATTTTACAGTAAAAATCCCTCAAAATAACATGCAAAGGACTCCATGCTTGAGCCTTATTTTCATAACCTGACTATTCCCCAGAATAAAACTTCTGGTCAATCCCAGCTGATCTGGTCCAATAAGATCCCTGGAATTTTCCATATTCATTCCTGACCTGGAGCCCTTGCTCATGTAGTGTCGCCTGTCAGAACTGCATGTCCCTGCCCTACTGCCTACCTAATCCCTTGCATCCTTCAAAGTCCCACTTTCCTCTCACAGCAGTAGGCCACGATTTATCTCCTTTTCCCTAGAACTTACGGCATTTTTTGTTTCTACCTCTCACTTCGGCTCTTAGCTATCCAATACACTACCTTGCATCTTTGCCTTAATCTTTTCACTGTGCATGCCTTGCCTCCTCAAACAGAGTGGAGCCTCTTGGTGAGCAAGGACTCGGTGTTACAGGGGATAGAATACGTCTTCCCCAGCCCCTGACACAGCTCTACTCGTATACGCAGTAAGTGTGTCAGACAGGGCTTCCCAACTCTCCGAGTATAGCATCTCTGAGGGAGTTTTAGTAAGTACTGCCGTCCAGGCCTCAACACTCAAGAGATTCTGATTGCGTTGGTTCTGATTATGTTGCACTGTAAAAGTTCCCAAATAGTTACAAATTTCCCCACTTCATTGCTACTCAGTTCAGAATCTCTGGGTAAGTCTAACATGCAGCTAAGGTTGAGAACCATGACTTAAAGAATACATAGATGGATGGAAGGAAATGAAACTAAATCATACAAAATAGACAATTGTGTTATCAGTACCTTTTTTTTTTATCAAGGCAGATAAATGAAATGCACAGCTAAATGAAATGCTCTACTATGGCATTTAACATTCTTCATTTGACCATGAGCTCCTTAAAGATGAGTTGAATCTGTAGCAATATTACTGGAATTGCAATGTCTGGAACCAAGCAGATCATGTATACCTATAATGTCTATTCATTAAGATGATTCCTGCCCCACCAATCTTGCTGGTAAACCCTTCCAGGCCTCCGTTTAGATGAGAACAGAATAAAAGTGTTGTTGTTGTGTTTAAAAAAATTTTTTAATAATAAAAGTAATGGATGAATCAATTTAAATATAATAAAAGAAAGAAAGCCAAACATTCTCTTTCTGATTTGCTTCTATTGCTCCTCCATGAAGGAGACTGATACTCAGACTACAAAGGATAGAACGCGAATCTTGGTAGGGGAGATCAAAAGAGAGTGTGTAGCATCTTTAAAATGTGTTCAAGTCCAGATGCATTACATCTAAGACAATTAAAACAATTTGCAGCTGTTATTGCAGCTGCTCCTGTCCTGGGAAAAAAAAAAAAAAATCAGAGGGAATGGGAAAATTGCCAGAAGATCAGAGCTAAGCAAATGCCTTAGATTTCTAAAAGGGGGATTTCGTAATCTAAAGCCAGATGACTTTGACTTTCAAGCCCAGCAACGCTCTTAACTCAGTTATTTGTATATGCTTGGTAGGGAAAGAGACAATCACCAGAGAACAGCATAAGTCCACCAGAAATAATTCATGATGAATTATTTGGAAATGGAAAGACTATTACAGGCAAATTTCATTCAACTACCAGTCAGGATTGATTTTAAAAAATAAACGCATCAAATCCTGGCTATGTGCTGTTCACCAACATAGGCTTTGGGGATAAAATGCCCAATAAGAAACAGTGATTTCATTTAGGGGGGATGTACGTCCAGTGGGAGAAACAGAACACCAAGTCACTTTTCATGGGGTTCAACATGGGTGTAATGGGAAAAAGCTGAAAGGAAACTCTGAGATGGGGGGAGGGGGGGGAGAAACAATCCAGGCAGATGAAAGGTACAAGTCAGCAGAGAGTGAGTGGGTTAGGAAGCTGCAGGTAGTGCAGGAAGACTGAAGCACAGAATTCAAAGTGGAGAGTGAGGAATGAGGAGAGAAAGGTGGGAGAAGCAGGCGAGAGTCACATCTGAAAGCCTGTGAAGGAGTTGGACTTTACGCTGAGAGCCATGGAGAACCTCTGAAGTAGTATTCTAAGTCACAAAATGCACATCGATTCCACCAAGTCATCGGACAGTCTCTTATGATATTATTGTCATGAAGAACTATGAACTGAGTAGCAATGAAGTAGGTCAATTTGTAACTATTTGGAAAATTGTCCCATAAAATGTCAATGCATAAAAATGTGAGCAAGTAGAAAGAGCTCTGTTGGCATTTTTCTGGGCCCTTTTGCTTGATTCTGTGTTATTCAATGTATTTATCAAGAACTGGGGCAGTCTTTTTACAGACCACAAAAAGCTGGGAGGAAAGCAAATGCAATATTGTTCGGCATTATCAAGATTCAGAAAGCTCTCGACAGGCTGGGATGAAGGGCCTAAGCCAGCAAAATGAAATTTTAACCTGCACTTATGTTTCAAAAATAATCTATTATAGGAGAATAAAAGGGACAATCTCCACTTAAGAGCAACTCATATGAAATTATAAATTCAAAGGTCAAAAAACTGTTATGTTAGAGAGTTGCATGTCCCCCTTACTAGGAGGGAACAAAACAGACTGGGTTGGTAATATCAGTGTGTTTGGTTCAAGGTGGCAATGGCTCCCCTGAACACCACAGGCTCATATTTGGAGAAATGTATCCACTTCTAAGTTCAGACATCCAAAGCCAAAGTATTTGAAGACCTAGGATTTATATAATACTTTAAAAAATGCTAAAAGGTATAACTGAAAAAGGATAGAGGCCTTTAATTTTGAAAAGAATGACCCCCGGGGATTGAAATAGGACTACTGAGTGAAAGCACGATATAAGAAAGAATGTTTTAGAAAAAAATAATTGTGGGGGTTGGGGACATTGACTAAAGAGTGCTAGATGACAGTGAATTTAGAATTTGCGACTAGAATGCAGTTTGTGATCTTCCTACCACCGGAGATGTTTGCACCATCTCTCAGAAATGTTCACTAAAGATGAGCTTGTCTAATACTGACCCAAGATGCAGGAGATGTTCATCTAATTTGTAGGGGATATTATACATGGAATCTTTATATTGGAAGAGAGATCCAGCTTTTCCTACTCTGAGATTCTATTACAAAATTCATCATAACCACACCTACCTCTGTGTCACTGAAGGACTAAAGGAGAATGACTTTACTCCTCTCCAGTTTTGCCACTTCAGATTCATCCTGGGCTGTAGCAACCTATGTGTAGCAGCCTATGTGATAAGATATGTGGCAACCTATATAATAGGATATGTAGCAGCTTATGTAACAACCTATGTAGCAAGATGTATAGGAACCTGGACAGCAGGCTTGCAGAGACAAAGTGGCAGTTACTGGACCTTAATGATCAGACTTGGCAGTTGGAAACTGATCAGCTGTGGAACTCCAGTGAAGGAGGCAGGGCTTGGGGAGGGGCGTATGTTCTCAATAAATAGCAGTGTGGAGGTTGCTTGGGGTCTTGTCCACAACACTATGGGAAGGCCCACCTTCTGCAAGCTTTGAGCTTTCAATTCATTGTCCAGCCTGCTTCCTTAGTGATAGCACCAACACTGGGCTTCTTTAATTCAGAATTTATCCTAGAATTACAAGAATTCATTCCTCCTATTATTGGCCATTCTTTTAAAGGGTCCTAAACATCTCTTCATCACTTTTTATGTTTTCTTACAACTACTGGTACCTTCATTATGATAGACGTTGTAGCATAAATGACCAAAGCTTTCTGGATGAGTACTCCTTAAGAATTCTGACATAGGACTCAGTAGTTCTTTTTTGTTCATCTTCTTAATCTCAAACCATGAATAGCCTTCTCTTCCTATGACCATCACTGTACCATAAATATTCCAAGAAACAAGTCTAAAGTGGCTCTCCCCTCACCTCTGACCTCTTACATGCAGGGAAAGTTCAGTCACTGGTGATTTTCACACATTTGCTGTGGCCAGCCCTTTCCTCCAACCCCAGCCTCCCTACTCCAAACCATACCTGTGTCACCTCTACAGCCTCTGACCTCCAGAGTCTTCCTTGTTTGAGAAATTTCACTTTTGGCTCTGAGGACAACCTTCTCATGCCTATGACCTTGGAGGTACCTTGTGCTACACAATCTTCAACCACTCGCCCCTTGCCCTCCTCCTTCTGTTTCCTTGCTTACTCTCCATGTTTTGCTAAGAAAGTTTACTGTATCTAGTCTACCCACAACTGTGTTCACTCAAATTGCAGCATTTTTAACACTTCAGCCCAAAATTCATCCCAATGCAGAGCCCAGCAGACTTTGCTTTCCATCATTACAGCACTGCTAAACTCTTCTTTCTCCTTGAAATCTTTATGTACATCTCCCCTGACACACACACATGTAATACTGCGACTTCATTGAAGAAATACTGCTTTCTTTAAAAAGGAAATAGAAGGCTGAGTGTGGTGGCTCATGCCTATAAATCCTAGCACTCTGGGAGGCTGAGGCTGGTGGAATGCCTGAGTTCACAGGTTCGAGACCAACCTGAGCCAGAGCAAGACCCCCCTCCTCATCTCTAAAAATAACTGGGTGTTATGTCAGATGCCTGTAGTCTCAGCTACTTGGGAGACTGAGGCAAGAGATTTGCTTAAGCCAAAGAGTTTAAGGTTGCTATGAGCCGTGATGCCACGGCACTCTACCAGGGGGCAACAAAGTGAGACTCTGTCTCAAAAACATAAATAGATAAATGGAAATAGAGTATGTTCTTTCTCTTTGTTCATTTCCTGCTTACTCCTCAATCCATGGCAGTCTGGGTTTCTGCCATGACTGCTCCACTGAAGTGGCTCCCACAATGGTCAGTGACTTCCTCCTGGTTGACAAGTACAATGGGCACGTTCCAGTGCAATTATTACTTTATCTCCCTGCAGCATTTGTCATTGTTGACTGTCCCCTTTCCCTTTGAAATTCTCTTCTGCCTTAAGCTGCAAGATTTTACTCATGACTGACTGATTCTTCTTTTTGAGTTTCCTTGTCTCTCTCCACCAGCTATTTAAAAATTGATCTTTATCAAGATTTGACTCTCAGAGCTTTACTTATCTCACGCTTCAAGCTCTCCCTTGAGTAATCTCATCCACACACAAACTTCAACTAGCATGTACAGATGATGGCGCCCGACCTGTAGGCTCACATCTGTGCTTGCCTATGCTATCATTCTTATAACTTCAAACTGCCCAAAACTCACTTCATCAGTTTCCCTGTCCTCATCCCCTCAGAAAAATCAAGGGGGAAAATATTTTTATTAACCTAAGTTATCTTCTGTTTTAACTTGGCTTCACCTTTCTACCCCCCACTTTGAATCTGACAATGACTGAGACCCAAAATAAGGGACTATTAGGTACATCCGTTTAGCAGCTAGAGACTAGAAACGCCATTCTCCAAAAGTAACCAAAAAACAGACCACAGTTTTTTTGGATTCTATTATTTTAAAAATTAAATTAGACGGGAAGCTATAATCATGTGCACTTGCCAATCTATAATTGTACTTTTTCAAGCAAAAATTCAGACTCTAGATGAGAACAGATGCACAAAACTCTGGAAATTCCGATGCTCTGTATAGAAAGGGATTTTGTGAACAAGGTTTGCACGCTGAAGCTCACTGAATTCTCCCTTCTATCTTGACAGTTTACATGACAAAATAATATAAGCTTCTCTGTTTCAAGAAAAAAGAATCTTTAAAATTGTCCTATTGCTTTTTCTGTAAACACAGGTGAATTTGTTGTTTGAGGCACTCTTCTTCCTTTGACGAGTGAGGCTAAAAGTCTTCACTTACAGGGTCAGAATCTCTTCTCTGCTGTGAAGCCTCCGATGCAGGCTGCCATCACCAAAATGAAGTCATAAAACAGAAATCCCAAACCAGGACTCCACAGGCCAAAGGATCACGCACCTCAGCATATGTACAGGGTACAAACCTATTATTTCACACCTGGTGCTATGTCAGTGGAGATTCTGAAAGCCCAGGATTAAACAGTTATTTTGACAAAGCAATATTATTTTTTGGCATTCAGTAAATTTGCCTGAAATTCTAACAACTTCCTTATATAGAACATCCACCCACCTGATATTTTTTTCTTTATGTGAAATCTTATAATATGAAATCTGTAATTACATTTCCTATTTTCATTTTTTTTTCCAGGAACACTGCTGGCTTCTACTGTATAAGAACTACAGTGCATCTATCTCCATTAGCATTGTCACACGGGTTTTATAAAATCATATTACAAAATGTGGGTCAGTGATCACTGAGTCATGTAATTTATCAAGACAATACCCAGATGCACTGTTTGACATTCGTTTTGCAGGGATGCAATCTACTGGTATAAACAACTCTGCAATGCCTACCATTCTTCAGAAGCAAAGGCCATTTACGACTGGGGGGAAAAATCAATATCCTGAGTTCCACTCACTATCAAATATTTAATGTCCCAATGTTTTATAAGATAATATATCAGTGAAAGCTGACAGGACCCTTTCATTCGATAATACATCATCTCTTCAGCGTGACCCTCTAATCCTGTCTCCAAATTCAGACTTTTAGAGCCAAAAAGAAACTTGTCTCTTTTCTCAGCCCTCTGATTTTACTAAGAGGACTCTGAAGTACATAGTACAGGTATAATATTGACGTGTGAGTAACTTGCCCAGCAGTTGGTGATAAAAATCTAGATCTAAAATTTCCCTGATCACACATGCAATAAATACCAAGTTCAGCTCTTTTCAAATTTTGCTTATTTCATTATGTTTCTCTATTTCCTTCAATACATTTTTAGGGTAGAACTAATTTTCTAATGCCTAATTTATAGTTAATTAAATCATCATTTTTTAGTACCTGCTCTATACTAAAATAGATACCGGAAATAATAGAGGTGAGTCTCCCTCTACCTGCCACCCATGCACTGCCTTCGAGAGCTGTAGGAGATAAGATAGAAATCCTTCCCCACCACCTCTCAGACACTTTCTTCTCAGTCTCACCTGCTCTTCCTCTGATGCCCCTAAAAATTTGCTTCTCTCTTTGCCCATTTTTTCTTATACACCACACAATCTTCCTCATGATTCTCTCCCTCATAGAATCTCAGCTATGAACTATGCCAAAGTCGGCATCACCTGAGTCCTGGTGTCTGCTGCGTCTCCACTGTGTGGCCCACAGATTCCTTAATCTCAGTCCATCCAGAAGTGACATTTCACCTATGACCCCTTATTGGCATCTGTAGTGGAAGTAACAGTCATAAAACCATGATGCAAGTGCCCTATTTAATTTGTGAAAGTGTCTGTCTCTCCTACTACGGTATAAATGCCTCAGAGGTAGTTTCCATGGCTTTTCACCTGGGTAGCCTCAGAACTCACCACTTTTCCTGGAGTCTAGTGGATATACAATAAATATAATTAATTGAGTAAATAAAACCATTGCCTGTGTGTTACCCAAACCAAAATCCTGAGCAATCTTAAAAGACACCTTCTGTATCCAATTACCTAATAAGTTGTAGACATTTTATTCTCTGAAATCTCTCTCAAAACCATAACTTCTTCCTTGGCAAAACACTGTCCTGGTTTAAAGTTCAATTATTTCTCTGCAAGACTATTGTTGTGTACCCTAAATATTCTTGCTGCTTCCATTATAGCCTTCCCCCCACTCAATCTTGCCTATAGAATGTTACTAAAACTCAGTCCATAATCTATTTCTTCTTTGCCTAAAATCTTTCTGTGCCCCATTCCCCAGGGGGAGAAGTGTAATGCACAACACCTATTGTGATCTTGTTCATTTATCTCTTGCTCTTTTCCAGCCTTTTTTTTTTTTCTTTCAGACAGAGTCTCACTCTGTTGTCCAGGCCAAAATGCCATCATGACACAGCAACCTCAAACTCCTGGGCTCAAGGGATCCTCCTGCCTCAGCCTCCCGAGTAGCCGGGACTACAGGTTCCTGCCACGATGCCCAGCTATTTTTTCTATTTTTAGTAAAGACAGGGTCTTGCTCTTGCTCAGGCTGGTCTCAAACTCTTGAGCTCAAGCAATCTACCCACCTTGGCCTCCCAGAGTGCGAGGATTACAGGCCATTACAGGATTACAGCCACCACGCCCTGCCTCTTCCAGCCCTATAATTCCTGTTCCATCCACACTTAACTTCTTACATTTCCCTTTGTATATTCTGCTGTCTTGCCCAGAATGATCTTATCCCAAACTTCTACTTCAGTTTTCATCTAGAAGTTTATCTTTTGATTTCCCCCACGCAAATTTCAAAGCTCTTTCTTGAGAGTCCCAACCATGCCTTATACATATTTCCATTATGGCAGTCATGACATGAAATTCCTGTGTGGACAGCTTTCTTCCTTGTGGACAATGAGTCACTTGAGGCTAGGGACTAAGTCTTTTCTACTGTGTATTCTCAATGCTGAAGCATAGAATGTGTTCAGTAAATAATAAGGTTATCATATAACAATACACACAGCCTACACAGAGACTCAAAGTCTTTAAATTTCCCCATGTATGTTTTATTTTTTTTGCCAAGGCTCTGCAACTTTCAATCCCATGTATGTTTTAAATCAAGACTTGACTTTATGTGTTTTGTTCACTTTCGTGTTACTAAAAGCAATTTATGCCTCAAAGACATATAGTAGGCTGAAGACATGTAGTGGGCAGAGGAAATGGTCAAAGGACAAGGCCATGATACAAGCACACCCTCAGTTCTAGCTCTTCATTTGGAGAAGGGTGAGAGGTGGAGAGAAATAGAATGAAAGGAAAACAGAAAAGTGGGAAAGAGGCATATCTGAGTTGGTGCCAATAGAATCCGCTCCTCCTCATCTCCCCCATGGTGACCTTCATCATTTGAATGGTCTCTCTGATGTCCTCTAACTACGACTGTCACAAATAGACCAAATCTATGGATAATCTTCAAAACTTCTTTTTAGCAAACAGTTTCAATGTTCTGTTGTCCAAGTTACAAGTGATGGCTAGTAGGGAGCCTAACAGAACCCTTATACCTTGGTCTGTGCTGCACCTCCCTGACCCACCACCTTCTGGCACGCCTTCCAGCCAGCAGTAAACTTGGCTCTCAACCTGTAGGCCCTTCCATGCCTCTTACTAAGATATGGATGCCTCCAGGGAGAAGATGCTGAGCTTGTGTTCCTTCCTCAGGAATATCACTGCTTCCCTCCTGAGAGTATCCTGCTCAGCTGCACCTGCCATATAGCTCCGCTCAGCACTCTTTGTTGCTAAGGCATCAGCTTGGAGCATCGTTCTGACACACAAACTCCACAAACCCAAACACAAGGTCAACGTATCTGAATGCTTCTTTTAAAAGCATCTTAGCCTAACAAATGGAGAGATGCACCCAAAGATAAGTGAGCGATAATTCACCAAAACCCCCAAAACAGTAATGCCAGATTATGCCTCAGTTGTTAATGTCTGAAACTATGTGGCAATGTGTGCAGTCAAAAGCCAGAAGAGATAAAAATCAATATAATTTCCTATAATGGTTCTTGGAAGAGTCAGGGAAGTAAAGAATCTTCAGTATGGATCTAGGTGCGTCAGATCTTTGCACCTTCTTGCAGACACAGGATATTAAAGACAAAGTCATGAAATGAAAGTAATATGCTTGAAGATGAGGGTGTTTGGTCGGGGCTGGGTTTGAACCCACCACCTCTGGCATATGGGGCTGGCCCCCTACCCTTTGAGCCACAGGCGCCATTCACAAGATTAGGATGTTTGGTTTGTTTAGTTTTGAGATAGAGTCTTACTTTGTCACCCTCATTAGAGTACTGTAGCATAACAGCTTACAGCAACCTCAAATTCTTGGGTTCAAGCAATCCACTTGCCTCAGCCTCCCAAGTAGCTGGGACTATAGGTGCCCACCACAGTGCCTAGCTATTTTGGGGTCTCAATCTTGCTCAGGCTGATCTCAAACTCCTGAGCTCAGTCAATCCCCCTGCCTCAGCTTCCCAGAGTGCTAATATTACAGGTGTGAGCCACCATGCCCAGCCCTGAAGACTGGTTTTGAGGAATGAAGCTAAAGCACTTTCACATCATTCAACAAGCACATACAAAGTACCGTTTGTATGTTGCTGCACCCTGACTGCACATTAAGCACAGAGCTGGGCCCTCGCTGATATTCTGGTGAACAAGTAGCTTTGGTAGCAAAGACAGATAACAAAACAAGCAGACAGAGAAAGGCAAAAGTTATGATAGAAAACATATGAGTGCTGTGGCATCAGGGCGCCTAAACTAAGTATAAAAGATCTTTCTGGAAAAGTGATAAGATCCAGAGAATTTTAACTAAAGCTTCCTGTGGAGAGCTACATTTTGAAGTTTTAGTATGAATGGCTGGACAAATTTATGCTTTCAACATAATAGTTTTATGCCTTCAAAATAATAGTTTTCAGAGACAAAAAATAAAAAATTGCAACCAGGGTCCACACAGTTTTTGGGGAAAGAGAGTCAGTCTCCACCCAGTCAATGTTAAAACTGCACAGTAACCCTCCTTCCCACACTCACTCAGGGGGCCCCCAGCCATCCTCTGGCACCCCCCAGGAGATTCTCAATCTCTCTGTCTTCTCTCTCTCACACATACACACACACACAAATTATAATTAGTCACTGCCATACAGTGATGGGGGACACTAGTCATAAGCATGTTGCCAAAAGAGCTGCCCTCCCCAACTGTGGGCTACTTCAACTACCCCTCTCTGTCTCCCTGCCTCAGATAACAGTCAGTGCATTCTAGGGATAAATGGAAAGAAAACTGGGGGTGCCGGCCTTGCTTTGGGAGCTGCTGCCGCTCAGAGGAAGCTGGCAGTACAGAAAGTATGAGTCCCAATACCAAAGTAGAAGACATCCAGCTGGGGCCCCTCCTGCTCACATTTTCATGCACACCCCACCCTATGCATTAGTTTCACTTTCTGCACAGAGGACCTGGATTCCAGGACAGGTTGGATGAGTTCATATGGAACTTGAAGGCTAAACCCTCCTAGGTATCTCACTACCACTTTTTCTCATATTAGTAGAAGCAAAATACTAAGTTGTGTATATTAGGTAAGGTTATAATAGGAAAAATTTCTTCCTGGAAATTACTGTTGTTTCATGGACCCTATCAGTCAGAGGGGAAAATCAGGGATAAAATTCACTGAATAGGAGAAGGGCCAAATTACAAACGTTAGTAGATAGAAAACTATTTAAATTTGAAAGCACACAGGTCAGGGAGACATCATCCAAAAGACACAAACTAGGGAGAAGCTGTGAGCAGAACTGTGGAAAATCTTTCATTCTTGTGACCACAAAATGAAGGTCAGTATCACTGTTCCAGTTTGATCAAGTAAAGAAGCAGCTCCAGTACGGCCTGGACAACCTTTGAGTCACTAAAGGTCACCTCAGAAAGCAGAATCCTGGCTCGGCGCCTGTGGCTCAAGTGGCTAAGGCGCCAGCCATGTACACCCAAGGTGGTGGGTTCGAATCCAGCCTGGGCCCGCCAAACAACAATGACGGCTGCAACCAAAAAATAGCCAGGTGTTGTGGCAGGCACCTGTGGTCCCAGCTACTTGGGAGGCTGAGGCAGTAGACTTGCTTGAGCCCAGGAGTTGGAGGTTGCTGTGAGCTGTGATGCCACAGCACTCTACCCAGGGGGATAGCTTGAGGCTCTGTCTCAAAAAAAAAAAAAAGGAAAAGAAAAGAAAAAGAAAGCAGAATCCTGCCCTAGGTACTGGTGAAATGATTATAATAAAAACAATATAAACTTTTTTTTATTAAATCATACCTGTGTACATTAATGCAGTCATGGGGTACAGTGTGCTGGTTTTATATACAATTTGAAACATTTTCACCAAACTGGTTAACATAGCCTTCATGGCATTTACTTTTACTGTATTAAGACATTTATATTCTACATTTAGAAAGATTCACATGTACCCTTGTCAGATGAACCATAGGTGTGGTCCCACCAATCACCCTCCCTCCTCCCATTCTCCCCCCTCTTCTCCCGTCCCTCTCCCCCTTCCCCATATTCTTGGGCCATAATTGGACTATAGCTTTCATATGAAAGCTATAAATTAGTTTCATAGTAGGGCTGAGTACATTGGATACTTTTTCTTCCATTCTTGAGATACTTTGCTAAGAAGAAT